>CAUYRH010171477.1:0-15840 GCA_963574655.1 Perodicticus potto | reverse complement strand
TGTGGTGTGGGTCCTCTGTATAACCTATGTCCTAACAGTCTGAAAGTCTCCAATGCCATGGAATTCATTCCACCAGCAAAGACCACTCAACTTCAGAGAACTTCACCAAAGGACTAATATGCTTTTCAGACCATAAAACCTGCACTCATGCCCCGACCGGGGCTTGGCCCGGGGCTGCACCAGACGGATGCGACGGCGGGAGGCCTGGCTCGCTCCCCGCTGCCGAGGCTGCCCGAGCGCCCAGCGCGGCGCCGCGGAGCCCAGTGGCCCCTTTTTTAGACAGAGTCTCACTCTGTTGCCCTGGGTAGAGTGCCATGGCATCATCATAGCTCACAGTAACCCCAAACTCCTGGACCCAAATGATTCTCTTGCCTCAGCCTCCCAAATAGCTGGGACTACAGCTGCCCACCACCACTCCCTGCTAGTTTTCTATTTTTAGTAGAGATGGGGTCTCCCTCTTGCTCAGGCTGGTCTCAAACTCCTGAGCTCAAGCAATCCACCCGCCTCAGCCTCCCCAAGTTCTGGGATTACCAGTGTGAGTCACTGCATTGGGCTCACAAACCAGCCTTTAAGGCCCTACATGGTCCAGCCGTCCATTACCTCTGACCTGACCTCTTTCCGCCCCTGCTGGCCCTCACCTCTTTGCTAACCCATTAGACATGTTCCCACTTAGGGTCTCTGCCCTGACTATTCCCTGTGCCCCAAGAGCTTTTTGTCTACATTCTCCCATGGCCAATACCTTCACTTTCTTCCAGCCTTTGCTCAAGTGCCACCTTCTCTTGGAGCCCACACCAACTACCCTACTTGACATCGTACCACACGCCAACCTACCCCCAGCAGCCCACCCTGGTTCCTCTTGCAATGCTTTCCTTTTTCTTTTATTCTTAGCAATTATTACCTTCTGACATATTACTTTCTAATAATACCTTATGTTTATTATTTACTTTCTGTCTTTCTCCCTATCAGGTAACTCCAAGAAGGCAAGGGTTTTTGTCTGATTTGTTCACAAATATAGGCCAAACTTTACAACAATGCTCAGTATATAAAGGTGCTCACTAAATATTTACTAGCTAAATAATAGATACAAATGAAAGACAAAGGCCAAAATAGACAAACAAGAAGGAGCTAAAAAGATACAGAGATGATACATTAAAATTATCATTAAGATCTTCAATATAAGAGAATAAATTGCATCTATGAAATAAAAAAAGCGATGATTTAATAGCAACAACCAATAAAAAACAAACAGAAGCACAGTAAGTCATTGGAAATTAAAATTATATCTGAGCTTCCTCTTCCCCTAAGCAGCCTGAGGTGATCTGTGAAAATGGTTCACTATTCACTTGACCCAGAAAACCCCACAAAATCATGTAAGTGGTTCAAATCTTTGTGTTCACTTTAAGAACACATGTGAAACTGGTTAGGCCATCAATGGTATGCATATATGAAAAGCCACCAAGCATCTGAAGGATGTCACTTTACAGAAACAGTGTATACCATTCCCATGTTACAATAGTGGGATTGGTAGGTGTGCCCAGGCCAAATAGTGGTGCTGGACATAGGGTTCGTGGCCCAGAAAGGGTGCTGAATTTTTGCTGCACATGCTTAAAAATGCAGGGAGTAGTGCTGAACTTAAGGATTTAGATGTAGATTCTCTGGTCATTGAGCATATCCAGGTGAACAAAGAACCCGACTTGCATCACTGACCTTACAGACTCTTGGTCGCATTAACCCATACGTGAGCTCCCCCTGCCACATCTAGACAATCCTTACTGAGAGGGAACAAATTGTTCCCAAACCAGAAGAGGAAGTAGCACAGAAGAAAAAGATATCCCAGAAGAACCTAGAGGAACAAAAACTTATGTTACAGGAATAGGTGCAACATAAAATAAATGCAAATAACAGTAAAAGGAAAAAATAAAATTATATCTGAAAAAAATTTTCAAAATCAAGTTAGAAATTGCTCAAAAAGAACAGAAATCTAAAATATGAAAATCTGAAGAGAAATGAAAACTAGAGATCGGCTCAAAAGGTTGACACACAACTAACAAATATTTTAAGAATGAAAGAATAGAGAAAATGAAGGAAAGAAAGTTGGGGAAAAAATAATACTAAAAAAATATTCTAAGACAGAAGGGCATGAACTTTCAGGCTGTGAAAAAGGTTTCCCTGGGTTCAGCACCATGAAGAAAAACGCTTGCAGCACGCACAACGCCATTCTCATCTCAGGACGCTGAGGTAGGGGCAGATCCTAAAGTTTTCACAATTTCCAAACAAAATATCAGAAATCAGAGAAGTAAAGAACATCTCAACAGCATCAATGGAAACTAAAAATTAATGGAGCAATTTTTCCAAATTTCTGAGGTTAAGGATTTTTACCTTAGAAATATATATGTGTAACCAAGCCAGGAGGAAGGTAGATCAGACATGGAAAGTTTCAAAACCTTACTAACCATCTACCCTCTCTCAGGAAGCTTCTGGAGAGGGTACACCACCAAAATAAGAGAGAAAACTAATAAATAAGAAAACATGACATCCAGGAAATAAGTAATCCAAATCAGGAGGTGTAAAGGAAATTTCCAGAATGGTGACAGGAAGTCCCAGGATAACAGTAGTGCACCAGGACCAAAAAGCCCCATCCAGACTGGAGCTGAAAGGGGAGGAACTCAGGCAGAAATGAGTCCAAGAAAAAAAAAGCATTAATGGGCAGCACCTGTGGCTCAAAGGAGTAGGGTGCCGGCCCCATATGCCGGAGGTGGTGGGTTCAAACCCAGCCCCAGCCAAAAACTGCCAAAAAAAAAAAAAAGAAAGAAAAAGCATTAATTTACTTTAATGAAGTGATAAAACGTAACTGGAAGAATGGGGTAAGGAAAAGAGGAAACGAAGGAGTAGGAAATTCTTTCTTCCATAAAAAGAAATCAGTTGACAATACCTAAAATTGGCTAATCAATAAATAGCAGTGAAAGCACAGTGTTTAGAAATATGGAAGTAAACACTCAAACCAGTAGTCAAAATGGAAGCCAATGGCTATCTGTGGGGATTGATGAGGGGTGAAAGAGGTTAGGACAAGGAAGAGTCGCATGTTGTCATCAGACTTATAATCCCACTTATTTTCATGTAAATGTATCCCTCTGATAAAAATAAATATTAATGTTGAGGCATTGGACATACTGACGCCAAGCCAATATTTTCCACTTGCTATAACCATAAGGATTCACAGATAATTGAAATGGAAATGACTTCTCATGCAGTTCATGTTATTTAAAATCAAGTCTGCGCACCTCTTAAAAGTATGGCCAGTACTACCAGTGGTAGTTATCCCACACTTTCACACCTGGGGAATAGTCTATAAAATCCTCCTTGAAGCAAATGGATAATCAAGAGACCAGTGTTGTCATCTCAAAGACCAGGACCTAACAAAATTGATTCAAATGTGATAAAAAGCCTGACTAGTCCAATAATCATTAAAAAATGTAAGTCCCATAATTTAAATTTTTCCAGAAGAAAAATATCAGTCCCAGATTATTTTAAAGGCAAGTTCTACACAATTCTGAAAGACTACACTCTTCTAACCTTATTAAATTCTCTGAGAAAGTAGACAGAACAGAATGCTTCCTCCACCTCATTTGCAACTGGTACAATCTTGACATCAAAATGAAACAAGAACCATACAAAGAAGGAAGAATATAGGCCAACTTCACTCACAGACATAAATGAAAAGTCCCAAAATATTACAAAAGAACCCAGCAAGGCATCAATGGTAATACATGCAGCGTTTTTGAGACAGAGTTTCATTCTGTCATCATCACAGCTCACTGCAACCTCTAATTCCTGGGTTCAAGCAATCTTCTTGCCTCAGCCTCCTGAGGAGCTGGAACTACAAGCACTTGCTACAATGCCTGGCTGGTTTTTTAGAGACCAGCCTTTTGCTCAGGCTGGTGTCAAACTGCTGAGCTTAGGTGATCCACCTACCTCCACCTTTCAGAGTGCTAGGAATACAGGCGTGAACCACCGCCACATGTGGCCAACATGCAATGTTTTTGAAAGCACTTAATTTTGGGAGATGAAATATGAAGGAAGCCCTTGCATCTTGCAGCAGGCAAATTCCTGGTGTTTATGGTGGAACATTCTGTGTGGCTCTAAAAAAGCAAGGAACACATGAAGATAAAAAATACAGCAAATCTGTGTGGACTGGCTAGCTTTCTCATTCTTACAGGTTTCTGATGTTAGGAAATGGTTCTTGGAGGAATGGGCAGAGGATAATACTAATTCACTTCTGTTCTGAAGTAGAGAAAGGAATAAAGACAGAAAATCCTAGTATACCTAATCCAACTTGAGGCTGTTGTGCTCTCACGGGGCTGGAGGGGGAGCAAGCTCTCATGAGAGAAATAGCAGTCTCTCCTAAGATCTCAGCCTTTTCTGTGAATATAGCCTGCAGAATCTGTAGTAGAGGTGGGGAAAGCCTCGACGCTCTGGACTCTTCAAGTTTCATGGACCACGAGAAAGTTCTTGGCTGTAAAGAGTGGTTTGTTATAGCTGGATCTTGCAAATGAATCTAGAGTATTCTCCATACCTCTTCCCCCTAGTCAGGAATTGCGAATCTGTGGCAGGCACAGATCCCTGATGGGGAGAAGAGGCAGTACTTACTGTGCACGAAATATTCTCTCAAACTCTAGTGACCCAGTGACTGCTGGAGGTGTAACTTTGTGTTTGTATCTTGCTTTTCCAACATGCAAAGCAAAATAACCTGCAAGGAAAGGGGAATGTTTTATTAAAGATGTGGCACATCATTAGTCATCACTTAGATGCAAAAGTTAGGCCATAATTAGATCCCACTGCATACCTATCAAAAAGTCTAAAATTAAAGAGACAAATCATACCAGCTGGGCCTAGTGGCTCATGCCTGTAATCCTAGCACTCTGGGAGGCTGGGGCGGGTGGATCACTTGAGCTCAGGAGTTTGAGATCAGCCTGAGCAAGAGCAAGACCCCCATCTTACTCAAAGTAAAAAGTAACCAGGCATTGTGGCAGGTACCTTTAGTCCCAGCTACTTGGGAGCTGGGGCAAGAAGATAGTTTGAGCCTAAGAGTTTGAGCTATGATACCATGGTACTCTATGAGCTGTGAGCTATGCCACCACGGTACTCTATCCACGACAACAGAGTGAGACTCCATCTCAAAAAAAAGAAGACAATTCAGACCAATTGAAAAAGACAGACAAACAAGAATATAAGAAAAACTGGAACTTTCATACACTGCTGGTGGGAATATAAAATGGTATAAGCACTTCAAAAATCAGTTTGGAAGGATTCTTTCAGTTAGACATACATCAGCCATATGACTCAGTTGTTCCATGAAATGATATGTTCATACAAAGACTTGTACGCAAATGTTCCTAGGAGCTTTATTTGCAATAGCCTCAAAGTAGGAACAACTTTGTGATGGTTAATTTTACACGTCAACATGGCGAGGCTATGGTGCCTATTTATTTCATCAAATACCAGGCTAGATGTTGCTGGGATGTGATTAACATTTAAAATGGTAGCCTCTGAGTAAAGCTAATTACCCTCCAAAATGTGGGTGGGCCTCATCCAATCAGTTGAAGGCCTTTAAGAGGTAAGAGTGAGGTCTGCTGTACAGGAAGGAATTCTGCCCCAGGACTGCAACATCACCTCTTTCCAGAATTTCTAGACTGCCAACCCGTTCTGCAGATTTCAGACTAGCCAGATTCCACTATCACATACGCCAATAAATCTCTGTATGGGTCGCGTGTGTTGTGTGTATGTGTCTGTGTCTGAGTGTGTGTGTTGATTCTATTTTTTTGGAGAATCCTGACTCATATGAATGTTCATCAACGAGTGAGTGGGTAGGCCAAGTGCAGTGACTCACGCCTGTAATCCCAGCACTCTGGGAGGCCGAGATGGGCGGATTACTTCAGGAGTTGGAGACCAGCTTGAGCAAGAGTGAGACCCCCTCTCTAAAAATAGTCAGGCATTGTGGTGGGCGCCTGTAGTCCCAGCTACTCCAGAGGCTATAACCAGAGAATCACTTGAGCCCAGGAATCTGAGGTTGCTGTGAGCTATGAAGCTACAGCACTCTACCGAGGCAACATAGTGAGACTCTGTCTCAAAAAAAAAAACAAAAAAACAAATGAGTGGGTAAAGAAATTGTAATACATCCACACAATGGGATACTACTCAACAGTAAAAAGAGACTGAACTATTGAAACACAAAACAACATGAATGAATCTCTAAATAATTATGCTGAATGAAAGCCAGAATTTTAAAAAGAGTACCACTGTATGATTTCATTTACACAAAATTCTCGTAAAGGGAAATGAATCCATAGTGTCAGAAAGCAGACAGGTGGTTGCCTGGATATGAGAAGGACGGTGGGGATGGGGGGGCCTGACTCAGTTTCCCTATTATTAAATGGGCTGACTTTCTTCTCTCTCATTTGCCGTTTGGAAGTTGCATTAGATATTTGACCCTGACCCCCACATGGCCTTCGTCTGATGCTCAGCTCTGTGGACCCCTTTCACTCCCCATCCATACTTCCTCCTTTGTCAGTGTCTGAACATTCAGTAGTTCTTGCCTCCTGTCCTTATCTCCCTGTGTTTTGCCCTGTAATTAACTTGTGGGGTCTATTAGTTCCCTTCAGATAATTTCTTCCAGTGTTAGTTTCTTACCAGTTCTCAATTCTATTCCCTGGCTCGCATATTTTAGTACTTCCATATCCATTTCCTACGCACTAATGTTTTTACAATGGCCTCCTTTTAAAATCTCATACCAAATTTGTAGTGTCAGCCTCTCTGTGTGTTAGAGTATTAGGGGCGATGCTTTCCTACCGACCCAGGATACTAATTTCCCTCTTACAAAAAGTCAGTCAGTATCGATCCTGGCTTAGCCAGGGCTCTCCAAGCAGGCTGCTTTCCTTCCACTGATCTCCTTCTGCTCCAAATAAGCTGTTGCTGAGGATTTAAAAGCTGTAGCTGAATATCTATCTAAGTGTGTAAATGCTTAGGACAGGAGTCTTTCTCATCCTAACTGCAGCCTAAGGGAGCAGAGTGAGGATAAAGACAGTGGGAGAATGGTGTTTTCAGCAAGGGGCTCCTTCCTTCTAGGGCAGCATAAATCTGGAGAGGCCAATGGCTCAAGGGCCCAGCTCAAGCCAAAAAACGGGGTGAATCTATTAAGGAAGAATCTAGTAATCTATTAACCCTAACCCTCTGTTATCATCACTTCTAACTTGCCTCACAGCCTTGGAGAAAACACATGGCAAAGTCTTGTTTCCACCTATGAAATGGAAACAATGAAAGATGTAGAAAAGTGCAAGTGGTGGCACCCAGAGACAAGACCTGAGTGGAGATGTTCAGACCAAGTTTATTGGAAGGTAAGGGTGACCCGCATGGGCAGTGCAAAGATGGCGTCTGCGCCCAGGGGCTGTTAGAGATCTCTTTTATATGGGGCTATAGGGAGTGAGCAAATTCCATAGCTGGCCCAGAAAGTTAGGGTCCTTTGGCATGACCTTTGGCAGGGAGGCTAGTCAGATCCTTTGTGTTTTTGTCTTAGGAGGACAGAAGGAGGAGGAGTTCATATAGGGATGTTAGGCCCCCCAGTGGATGTGTGCTCTTAGATTTATAAATTAACAATGACAAGAGCCTAGAGCTCCAAAATGAAGCTGTGAACAAGTAAGAGCTTTGAAGGTGCTGTCTTTCTCTAGGCTAATTGCACCTGGCAGGTTTTTGTCTGTGACACTAGCAAATGTGAGGAAAGAGCTTCAGTAAGTGGCAGAGGCGCTTTAATACCCGCACCCATCCAACCCAGCCTCAAGAAGGAAGACTCGGCTGGGCTCAGCACTAACCTCAAGGGGTAGAAACCTCCTGTTCCCCTGAAACTTCCCTCTCTAACATTAATAAAGGGCCACACAAGAGAACTGTGGTATGGGAAATATATTTAGGTGGTTACAAGCCATTGTGCCCCATTTGCTTTCCTATGTTTATGTTAGCTAGGTAGTTAGGAATGGCTTTCCTAGGAAGGAGGACAGGCAGGGCCCTCAGGCCCATCTTGGTGCCACCCATCTTAATTCTGTCCCATGCGATGGCTCACATCTGGAGAAGAGGAATTGAGATGGTGGTCTGGTGGGCCCAGGGTCCAACCCCCCCTTTTTTCCCCACTTCCTGCAAGAAACAAAGAAGGGAAAGAGGCCTTAGGAAAACACAGGATAAGCCCTTGCTGACTCCTTAGGAACATGCGCAGGCAGGATAAGGTCATGACGACCCCATAGCTGTTAAAAATATTTTTGGCTTGACTATTATTTTGCTTAACCAAGTAACTACAAGTGCCATAGATCTGCTTCATAGAATCCGGCAGCTTGCTTGCTGCGTCATCCAACCTATAAAAACTGTGCGTTATGGGCGGTGCCTGTGGCTCAAAGGAGTAGGGTGCTGGCCTCATATACCAGATGTGGTGGGTTCAAACCCAGCCCCAGTCAAAAATTGCAAAAAAAAACCTGTGCATTAACCCTGGTGGAGGCTGCTCTCCACATGTAAGGTGGGCAGCCAGCTGGCCAGTCTAAATAAAAGCTCCTTATTGGCATTTTAAAGATAATTTCCATGGTGGTCATTTTGCTCGCACCATAACAGAATCACCCTACCAATCTACCAGTCAGAACTTAGCGTGCCAACTGCAAAAGAACGTATAAGATTCTGTAGCCTAACAACAGGTACAAAATTCTTAAAGGTATCCAAGAACAGCCTTCAGGCTAATTAGCATGCAGTCCACCCCCACTCTGTGGGTTCTCAGAGAGGCTCATGGGAGGTCCACGTGCTCTGTAAGATTCCAGTTCCAAGATGCCCCCTGAACCACGAGGTAGGCCTGATCTAGGTAGTATAGAAGAAAACCACCAGCCATATCGTTTACCTCCTTGCCTTTTCTTTGTCCTGACAATGGGAGCTCGTTTTTCTGTCTATGGTGAACATATCCTGCTTGTAAACTTTCTTATTCCATAAATCTATCTCAATAAACTCTGTTTCATGCTTGCCTTATTTTGGGGTGTCTGATCAGTATTTGACCAAAAACTAACATGTCAGGGAACAGGCAACTGCCTTGAAATCAAGTTGTATATAATATCCAAGGATGCGCTTCCTATGGGCCTGTGGTCACTAAGGTGAGGCCCAGTTTGCTATGCAAGCTGTTAATAGTTAATAAACCTTCCTTTTCTTGCTACAACTTTACTTGCTCTTCTCAATTATTTCAGTGACTACCTTGAGCCATCACCATGCCTCTCTAAGACTTACTACTCAGGAGTCATATAGCTGATGGTCATAAAGACTCTTTTCTGCTCCCATACATAAATCACTCTTGTCAAACCTAAGGCTAGCTTTGAGACATCTTCCAGGCCTTGCCTTCTGGTAGACTGCCTCATTCACACCAGCAACCCATACCAAGGAACTGACTCAACTGGTCTTGCAACCTGGGAACTGAATCAGCACAAGAAGATAACATCTGCACCCTGATCCAATAAGTTCATCTCCAGCCAATCAGCAGATCCAATTCCCTAGCTCTTTGCCCACCAAACTATCTCTAAAAATCCTTTCTCTCAAATTCTTAGAGAAATGGACTTGAGAACTTCCTTCTGTCTCCTCACATGGCACCTGTGATATTAAACTCTCTCTGCTGTCACCCCTATCTTAGTATATTGGCTTCCTCTGGAGTAGCAAGCAATGGACCTGGTAAAACTGCAACACCCTGAGGTCAGGGACCTCAGGGAGACCATGACTGTCATTGGGACAACATGATAAGGATGGAAAAGCTATTTCTCAGCTTTTTCTGGAGAGCTTCAATTTTATTTCCCTTTTTATGAGTTAATTAAAACCAATTGAGAAAAATCTCCTTTTACTTCGTCTGTCTTTCCTGTTCGCCTTCTCCTTAAAAACACATGTGTGATAGAGAGAGTGATGGAGTATGAAGTCCCCTGAAGAAAACCAAAATATTTCATCCCCACAATTGCTGAATTAAATAACCAGCCACAAGGTCCTTTTGTTTCTCCCAAAGCACAGGATAAGGCTGTTCTCTGAAACTTCAATGGTTCCCTTATCTACATAGAAACTTGACCTCCAAAGACACACACAACTGCCTTCCATCCCCTCCCTGAAACCCCATTATCTATGGCAGAAAAAACACACATCTGGAATGCCACATCTGGATAGACTTCATCACAAGATGATTCCTGCCTTTCTAGCTCATGCAAATTCCAAAGAGAAAAACTAAAAAAGTAAATAATTTTTAAAATTCCAAGGAGAATCATTTGCAAGTTAACATCTATTTCTTGGGTCTATTCATTGTCTCTAAAACAATAGTTGCTACTCCTCAAAAGAATTCTCTACATTCCTCACCTTACCCTCCCTCTGTGAAGCGGGTATATGAGATTCTGTACTCTGTTGGGTGGCTGGCTAATCATTCTGTGAATCCCGTGTTCTATGCATGTTAAATGTTGTAAGCCTCTGGAGAAAGAAAAAACTTTTATCTAGCCCCTTTAAATTATCAAGCCCAGAAAGGCATTTAAAATATAAGCAGTATGTTTCAGTCTTCCTTGAGCTAATTAACTCTTAAAGTCCCTTTCCATGTGGACTAGCTGGACTTTGGATTGAGGTCAAGTTTCCATAAAATGTCTCACCCTATAGTTCAACAACGTATATAGCCAATCACTAACCAATGTTATTTCTGCAAACCAATGAGTATTTCTGACTCTGATAATGTTCTCTTCTGATTTGTCCTCTTTTTCTGTAAAAACTTGAGTCTTAAATCAAACTGATTATAATAAAAATTAAATTTAAAAAAATGGAACATCAGCTCGGCGCCTGTAGCTCAGCAGCTAGGGCACCAGCCACATACACGGGAGCTGGTGTGTTCGAACCAGCCTGAATCTGCCAAACAACGACAAACTACAACAAAAAAAATAGCTGGGCATTGTGGCGGGCGCCTGTAGTCCTAGCTACTTGGGAGGCTGAGGCAAGAGAATCACTTAAGCCCAAGAGTTTGAGGTTGCTGTGAGCTGTGACACCACGGCACTCCACCCAGGACAACATAGTTAGACTCTGTCTCAAAAAAAAAAAAAAAAAAATTCAACCTCTAAATCTCTTTTCCAAATTCTGCTCTATTTTATAACAGGTTACTAAAAGTGCTGGTACTTTGATTTTGTTCATCTTTTGGGTAGAGTCCACCAAATCACGTTGTCTACAAAAAGTTGCGTCTCCCCACTCAATAAATATATTTCTATAGATAAAAAACAACAACAACAAAAACCTTGAGTCTCTCTTTTGTCAAGGCAACTTCCAAGTGTCTGGGCTGCAGTGCTCAATATTTGCACTTGAATAAACACTCTTTGAACTAGATTCCGACCTTCTGATTAATGTAGGTTGACATTTTCCTTCTATTAATCAACCTTTTGTCAGTGAATTGTTCAGCAAACTTTCAGAGGGTGAAGGGGAGATTTCCCTTGGCACTACACCCACCCCCCGCAATGCCCACACAGCCACAGCCGGGCTTCCTCACCCTGTGGCTACCTCTCCAGCAGCAGCTTCCCTCCAGGGAGGGAGGTTAGAGTGGGAACTAACAGTGTTGAGCACCACCCCTGGTCCAAACATGGCATTTCCGGATTAATCCTGTTTGATACAGACATTGAAAGGCCATAGACAAGCAGCTAGGAAGTGGCTACATCAGACTGATACAGGTCTGTCTTCAAAACCTGAGCTGCCTCAACCATGGCACATGTATCCCGATTCCATAAACAGGCTTTTGCAAAAGCAGCAAATTCTGGTTCTTTTTTTTTTTTTTTTTTTTTTTTTTTTTTGAGACAGTGTCTCACTATCTTGCCCCTGGTAGAGTGCTGTGGTGGTGTAGCTCATAGCAACCTCAAACTCTTGGCTCAAGCGATTCTCTTGCCTCAGCCTCCCCATTGCTGGGACTACAGGCACCCACCACAACAAATTCTGGTTCTTAATGCCAGCTAAACAATTCTATTTTCTCTTCTCTGTCTCTCTCCTCCCCCATCATTAAACATTTCTCGTCCACCACAAACCCTCATTCGCCCGGTCTGCTCTCTTCTCTCCCCCTCTGCACTCAACCTTGCCATCGAGCCCCTGTCGTTCTGGCCCCAGTTCCCACATCCCCTGAACCAGCCGCACACAGAGTGGATGAGAGCGCCTCTTGTCAGCTTGGGGACGGCTCCTGTGCTCTCTGCAGTGCTGCCGGGAGGGCTGTGGACCCTGAAAGAGTTAATCCATCGAGATGGATCCTGACTGTGTCTACCTGGGCCTGCAGACGCTAGGTCACACACGTATTCTGCGTTCAGGAAAATCCGCAGTATAGCTTAGCTTTGGGATTTTCGTAACTGCCTGTTCTTGTTTACCTCGCCTGAATCAGCCAATAGACTGTGACGTGCGTCAAACAATCAGCACTCAGCAAGCATCAACCAATCAGAACTAAGCAAGTTTGCATGTTCATTTGCATAAGCCAACCTGAGTGGAAACCTGAACGGGAACCTTCTCTATTTTAGACAATCCCTTTCATTTCTCTTTTGAAATGCTCTCTTCATCTCCTTACCCCGGTTTGAAAACTGTTTACTAGATAATAAAGCATCATCAGCCTGTTTACCTCCTTCCCTGGACAAGATTATTTCTCTTAATAGGAATGTTGCAGGCCCTCTAAACTCACAGCCTAGTTCAAATGGCATTAGAAGTCTCTGAAAATCTTTGGCAGTGGCTTTGTTGACAAGACACACTCAGTTTTGGTAGCACCTCTGGGTTAAGTTAGATGAAGTCCCTAAGTGCTTCTTTAATCGGGTGAAGGGACACTTCCCCTTTCCCCTGAAAGCCTGGTGAAAGATCAACTCACAATTAGATCAATAAGAGAAAGAGGTTTAATTTTGATTCTAAGAAGGTTAGATTAAATATATGTATTTACTATGGGCACAGGGAGAATTACACAGTGATTACCTTTAGGAGCCTAACCGCTTCCCCCACCTTCCCTCCCAAAACAAAAGGCCTACCCTGCCTTGCCCAAGAATCCCACCAGAAAGACCCTAGCTGGCTGAAACCTCCCAGCAACTTGTGGACTCTTCCTCCCCCTGGTTTGTTTTTACACCCAGTATAAAAACAAACCTCCGAACATCCTTACTGCAGCCGCCATCTTTGCCTAGGTAGGTCTCTGTCCCCTTTCATTAAACTCGGCCTGAACCTCTCCTTTCTGGGTGCACTGACCACTTACCCATTATCCCAGTGGGGTCCACACATTTTTATACCTCCGTTTAGTCTGGGAGGGAGAAATAAAGAATATGCATAATTCTGTTTAGGAGCAATACATGGTTGCTAGGAGGGAGGAATAGAAGGGGGTAATAGACTGACTTACAAATGATCCTTTTTGAAAATTAAATTAATTTTGAGAGACAGGTGTTATATCTAAAATGATTTGGGCCAGGTCTGGTTGCCTTCTTGATCCTCTTTCTTGCAATATTGTGAGATAACAGGGAAGGGGGCGGGGAGTGATGGTCCATCTGGTTATGCAGATAGAGGGAAAGCCTCTTCCAAGGTCTCGTTGATCGGGGAAGGGCTTTTCATTCAGAGGACTCTTTATACCAAGAGTCATATTCTGGGGTGAAATTTCCTAAGCTACTTCACAAATATTCTGCTCCACTCCACAAAAGACTGAACCAAACCACAAACCTTCCTGCGTGTCTGAAGGTTAAAGATTTTCATACATTCACAATACAGACTGTTAGGCAAGATACTGTGTGTGCGTGAAAGCCCAGACTTGATCTTTAACTGTGGTGCCCTCATGCTTCTGGTCATTAACATTAACTTGCACATTCTACAGCTCAGCCCTATTTCCTGGTATGTGCACACTTGGAAAAATAAAGAGACAGGCATACTTGATAGAAAGTCTTGCTCACTTATGCTCAGACCCTTTTCCCCATCTAACATGGTAAGTAAGTTAATAAGAATTGAGCAAATGTGACTCCCATGGGGGGAAAGCCCTCTATTTAACAAGACTGTCAGGATACTGAATATTCCTAATGGGGAAATGTTTTAAAATTTAGAATTAGTTACTTAATCTAAAGCTTATATTTCTGAAAGAGAACTTTTGTTAACCTGATAAGGCACTTTATTTAAGAAAATACATTAATTAAAGATCAGGGCTGAAGAAATGACAACCAGGTTTCGAAGCAGGAACAGTATTACCTTTGGAACACTCCTCATGAATGTTTATACTCCACTTCCCTGGGCTAGCACACATCTAATGCTCATTTGAACTGTGCTGTGAGATTTGATAGGGCAAAATCACTGAGCTCTAAGATCCCAAAACATCCCCATTGAGAGAAATCATCTCTAGAATGTTCCCATTCTCTGCTTGTCCCTGGGAAGGAGGTTAAGTAGGCTGATGACCCTGAGCACAGGTTGATGCCAAGAGCCACTGGCAAGAGGAAGCAGGGAACAAGTATAAAACCCAAACACCGGACTGAGCTCTCCCTCCCTCCCTGCGCGCACGCGCACACACACATCCCATGCCTCTTACTTTGCTGACAGGCAGAGAGAATAGACACAGCAGCCAGCAGGATAGAATTCCCCGCCATCTTTCACAGGAACGTTCTGGTTCACAGAACTATTTGTAGAAAGCAGGAGATGATAAGAGGCACCTTAGACTTTGCAAAGCTGACCTTCCTTATCAAGGAAACAAAGTTGGGAAAGAAAAAAAAGGCTGATTCAGGTGGCTGAGTGACCTTTGCTCTGGAACAGAAATCAAGAAGGCTGGCAGGTCTGTGGCTGCCAGTCACAGATCTTTATCTGGCCTGGGAGTTGCTTCCTTAGTTTGCTTTGAGTCTCTTCCCGCAGCCAGCCCGCAGGGCTGGAGCTCAGCCGGGAGAGTGGCCCTTCAGTCACAGCCCACAGTTAAACTACCTTCTCTGCCCATTCATAGACTCCCCCGTCCCCTTTCATCCCCACCCGCCTCCCCTCTCCCCAGAACTTGCTAAAACCTTTCTCACTGCTGTGGAAAAAGTGAGAAGGAAGCACTTGGTTAATCCTACTGAAATTTTAAATGCGAATTTGAGTCAATTCTAACTTTATCCACCCAGTAAATGGCAGACCCAGGATTTGAACCCCATCTAAGAAGTTCCAACTGTGGAATCTCCAGTAATCTCCAGCAATCCCCAGTACCATCCCGCCTCATCTTAGTGACCACACATTTTTACAAAAGATAAACTAGGATACTGTGTTCTGTAGGGGAAGAGGGCTCTTGAGGAAAGTGAAAGATGTAAACAGTGGTGCCCAGAGAAAAGGCTGCAGTGGAGATGTTTAGGCCAAATTTATTGAAAAGGGAGGGTGACTTGCCTGGGCAGTGCACAGGATGGAGTCTGAGCCCTGGGGCAATTGGAGACTTCTTTTATACTATAGGGCCTAGGAGGCCAGCAAATTCCACAGTTTGCCTGGAAGGTTAGGGTCATTTGGCAGTGTGAAATTCCTGGGGGGCTAGTCAGATCCTTTGTGTCTTTGTCTTAGGAGAGAAAGATGAGGAGTAGGGGAAAGGGTTTGTGTGTGGTTGCATTAGGCCCCCCAACAGAAAGAAGTGCACCGGTATTTATGTTTCACTTCTAGTAGTAAACACAGCACGCATGGCCACCACACTGGCCCAGTGTAGTAAGTTCCCCAGCATGCACAATAAGACCCATATGGGCGGGGGGGGGGGGGGGGGGGGGTTTTTTATATTGCGGTTTTTTGGGTTTTTTTTGTTGGAAATTTTGCGGTTGGGAATTTTTTTGGGTTGGTAAAAAACTGGACCCGGGT
>CAUYRH010171475.1:0-24234 GCA_963574655.1 Perodicticus potto | reverse complement strand
TCTTTAAACTTCCATATCCGAGGGCATCTTTCCTCCCCGCACCGGAGCAGGCATAAAACTTGCCGGCTTTAAATCTTGTGCGAACTCAGGGCAGACAGCGCAGGACTCAGTTCTCAGTCCCCGCGGGGCGGGAGCCGGGGCGAGCCCCCGCATTCATCATCATTATACAGAAGCACTTTTTTAAAAAAACTGTAACAGTATAGCAAGTTGAGTCTAATGTATTTTATAGTCTTCCAGTTTATACTTTTTTTTTTCTTCACACTGGTAAAGATTTGTTTGAAAATAAATGGAGGTAAGCAAATTCATTAATATATTCTAAGTAGTGTTAGGCATACAGTGATTGAGTAAGTAGATATAGGTATAGTAAGTAGATATAGTATAGAGTTTATACTTTTTCAGTGTATACTATTTCAGGTATTAGATGTACCATAGTTTCGTTAACCTTTCTTTGGGTGTTTTGAGTTGGCATTAATGTAAATAATACTACAAAGAAGACCTTTGTGCTTACAGCGATTTTATTCCTTGACATGATTTTCCAAAGTTAAATTTCTGTAAATAGCAAATTATAGGATGCCTACTAGTATTGGCTTATATTGATTTCTATGTGCGTTGAATTGTAGTTCTGTCAACACTAGCGATGTAATATTGACTGTTACTTGCTGTTGTAATTTCAAAAAAGTGATCTCCAGAAAAATTTCTTTTGGTATTTTAAGAAAAACTGTTGATTATAGGCAGGTGTTTTAAATTGACAAGAAAATTGAGAAAATCAGAGAAATTTACCCATTGGAGTGGTAGGAAAGGACTTGGTTTCTCTCTTCTTAAATTGGTTTTTTATCAGTGCAGTAGACTTCGTGAGATATGTTTCTCCAGTCCTTTAGCTAAACAACGAATTACACTGCTATACAGTAGAACCTCCCTAGTTGACAACCTCCCTACATTGACCACATCCTTCAATTGACCTAATTTCCACAGATGGCAAGTGCACCATCTGTACTCAGTGGAAGTTCCTTATGTTGACCACCTCCAAATGTTGACCATTGTGTTAGAGTCCTGTAGGTCAGCGGTTCTCAACCTGTGGCTCGCGACCCCTTTGTAACAATGAAAATACATCCTGCATATCAAATATTTACATTATGATTCATAACAATGAAGTAGCAATGCAAATATTTTATGGTTGGGAGTCACCACACCATGAGGAACTGTACTACAGGGTGTCGGCATTAGGAAGGTTGAGCACCACTGCTGTAGGTAGTCAGCTTAGGGAGGTTCTCCTGTGTATAACACAGACATGGGCTCTGGGCTCAGGAACCTTTCAGGATCAGATGCCATGCTGCAAACCCTTCCCTTCTGATGATTATGGTTGCTGTGTAACCAGACAGCCAGACTCTTCTTACACATGTTTTCCCCCTCTCCGAAGAAGTGTGCTCAAGAAGAAGCAGCCAGCTGACTTCTTTATTTAGAGCGACCTGTCAGAGTGAGTGGGATCATCGTCTGCGAGGAGATGTCATATGCAGCACTTAGTACGTTCCTGTTAAATTTCCTCCTGGTGTTTCTCTGTGCTAGTGTTTTTATCATCCAAAATTATGATTTGCACGCGATTAAGTAAGACTCCTTTGAAATAATTAATAAAGGGTATCTGGTAAGTAACAAGAATGGGGCCTTTTTCTGGGACCCAGGGTGTAGGGCAATGTTCTTTAATTATTTAAAACTCTTTGGGCTCATTGTTCAAGTAGCAGCCTACTTTGCAGCACCGTGGCCCAGCCTTTATTCCTGTCTAATTCATAACCACGTCATGCATGTCTCTTCCAAATGCCTTGTGGAAATCCAGCTTTGTTATGGCGCCAACAATTTCCTGATCTCCCAGCCTTGAAACCTGCCACAGGTGGAAAGGAGGGGATCCATTTGGACGATAACCTCTCAGCAGTACATTTTAATTTCTGGAACTACATAAAATGAGTAGATTCTGTAGTTTCACTGCCTGCTTGTTTTCTAGGTGAATCTTCTATTGTGGTGCATGCTCTATAAAGTGTTTCTCATGAATTTTTATATTGTAGAAAATTCGTACAGTAATTTAAGAAGCCTGTCATACTACCCTATTGGTTCTTCCTGAACAACAACGATCGTCTCCCCTATGGTTTCTTTAAGTTGCTGATGAGCCACAATCGATTATTGGTATTGATCAAGATCACTATTAATCACGTTAGTCATAAAAGTTTAATACATATAAAATAGTTAATGTTGGAATGGTAATAATTTTTTAAATAATGGTCATAGTAAATATAGAACTGTAAGCATTTTCAAACAGGAAACTATTATTTTTTGAGACTTGAAGTTGAACTTATGCTCTCGGGGGCACATAGAAGTAAATCTTTGTACTTATGGCCAATTAGTCCTGAGATCTATGCAGTTTCCCTGGTAGAATGGCCACTCCAGGGCAGTTTGATTACAGGTGAAATGCATGATATCCGCGGCTTTAGGGATACTAGTAGAGAGCTTCCCTTGTGACTTGCTCAGTTGAGGCAGGAATGGACCTTGGAAGCTGAGGGCGTTTGAGAGGAGACAGGGCTGTGTCCTTTGTTGAGTTGCACTGACATTTGATGCTGGATCCACATTTGTTGGCATGACTTATATATAAATTCATCTTTTTCTTTCCAGGTAGTAACAAATTTAAGACTTTTAATCAATGTTAGTTCACTTGGCACAGTGCAGAGTGTTGTGGTTTCTTTTAACTAGTCAAAGGGCCCAGTATTCATGGCAGCCTCTGCAGACGGGTGACCAATATCCTCTGCCTTGACCTAGGTTTCATCTACCCCTGAAGGCCCAGCCCCTTCCCTGGCAGTGACGGGAGCTGTTCTGGGCCTCTGTGTCAGCTGCACTGGAGGACGACCGGGCAGCTCACTCCTTAGGCATTCTTGACAGGTGCACCTGCCTGTCTGCCAAGAAGGGGTCCTGGCCACTTGTCCCAGAGAAGGGCTCACTCTCCCTCCTGGTATCAGATGGGTGTCCCTTTCACACTGACTAAGAGAGAAATAAAAGTCAACATAATCTTACCTCCCAAAGAAAACTGATTTTTGTTGTATCTGCTACCAGTTGCTGTTCAGTGCTCACGTAAATAAGAGAACTAATAAAGAATAGATGTTTAATACTAGAATGTCTTTTTAGGCTATCTGTCAGTTATTTATACAATTAGTACTGTCTTTTCAAGTGGACAATTTTCCATGCAGGGGTTATTTCCTCTTAGAACTTCAGTTTCAGTCCTGCTTGTTAACAGTAGGTACTGTTCTTGTATGCTTTGCATTGCTTACTGGGCTTTCATTAAGATTTGATTATAATTTTCTTTTAAAATGTTCTTTTTTTTTTTTTTTTGGCTTGAGTAACATGAATATAGCTTTTTAAAAAAAGTGTTTGGGAATATAGCTTTTTAAAAAAATAAGTGTATATTTGAAAATTTAGAAAAAATCCTTAGGCTTATTTATTTATATAGATTTGGGTGAGAGGAAAATTTCATAACTAATTACTGATTTTTTTTCCCTTTTGTTAGCCTATTGCTATTTTCTGTACTAGGTTATAGTTTTTGTTGTCTAATTTTTACTTAGTTTTTTTGTATTCTTGTGTTTCAAAATTCTCTGGAAAGACTTTATTCATTGTTTTTGCTTATAGTGGCATAGAGAACAATGCATTTTCTTTTCAGCGAGGCTTTGGTAGGATACCATTTACTTATATTTTCAATGCTAAAAATATTCTTTGTGATTTTTTTTGAAAACAAATCTAATCAGTGTTTTACTATAAAAGTTTTTCAGCTTGCAAGTGATTGGCGGAATTTTGCTTTCCTATTTATTTCTAATTTTATGTTTTGCAATCTGAGAACGTATAACATGTAGAACTGTTGTAGGTGAATATTTGTGTTCAAGCAAAATGGTTATTGTTTGTAAAGCTGAAGTATAAGAAAATGTGTGTTACTTGTTGGTCACATCCTGGTTTCTGGGTGCTGTTAGTTCTGCTTTAATTGGTTTGTGTTTCCTTGACTAATGGCTTGCTGGGGTGGATTTTATGGAATATTGTGCCTCCTAGATTCTGGCTGCTACCTGACTGTGCCTCAGGTGGCCTGTCTGGAAAACAGAGATGGTGGCACCTCCTTGTAGGCTGTGGCAGGACCAGGGGGACACAGCTTGTGGAGGGCCACGAAAGTGCCTGGGGTGAGGCCTGGACTCTGCACAGCCTTCCCTGCCCCTCCTGGGCTCTCTAGTTTTTCACAGATGCTCCTGGTAAACTTTCTTTTCCAAGTACCTTCCCCATAAGGTTGTGTAGAATTGTGTACATTAAATTAAGTAATGCAAGTAAGTGCTTTAATGAACGGCGCTTGTTACTAGATTAGAAGCAGGTCATGAGAAGATGAAATGACTTGAGTGGAAAAGCATGTTTCTGAACAGTTATGGACATGGAACCCCAGTGCTTGGATGTTTCTTTTCAGACTTGGCCTTGTCCTTTTAGCTGGAAAGTGGTCTGGAACTTACTCCTCAGGGCAGCCTCACGTCAGCTTTTCCCTTTCGGAGTGTACCCCCGAGGGTTTCGTATCTGCCTGTGTTCCACGCGGTGCACTCCGTGGGAACCGAGTGTCTGCTTTGGGAGCAGAAGGGTTGTCTGTATACCCACCCTGGGCTTTTGTTTTTGCTTTGCCTGCTGGTGTCTGCTTTGTGTCTGTCCCTGTTGAAGCGCTGCAGTTTTACATGACCTTTTTTTTTTGAGACAGAGTCTCAAGCTGTCCCCCTAGGTAGAGTGCCCTGGCATCATAGCTCACAGCAACCTGCAATTTGTGGGCTCAAGCAATCCTCATTTTTAGTAGAGACGGGGGTCTCACTTTTGCTTTGAACTCGTGAGCTCAAGCAGTCCACCCGTCTCGGCCTCCCAGAGTGCTGGGATTAGAGGCGTGAGCCACCGTGCTGGACCAGTTTTACACGACTTTTAAGAGCAGTTGAGTTTGCCTGTGCTCTGAGTATGTTTAGTTCTAACCCAAACTTCAGGGGAGCTTCTGAGGGCACTTGGAGCACCAGGCGAGAAGGCACTGGGCGTCTTTTGTGGGTCTCGGTGTATCCTGTGACCTGCTGTGTGAGTAGAGTGCTTGTGATAAGTCCTTGCTAATGGAAATGGGAAAGGCTTTAAGACATTTAAAAATTCATAATGTAGACCCATAACACGACAGTGTCCCGTAGTCTTTCCGGGTATAGTAATAGTCCAGTAAACATCTTGATGACTTGATGGAGTTTCCCCTTTAGCGTCCTTAGTAGCTTATGCAGGTGATTTGCTTAGTAGCTTGATTGGCACCTTTGTGCTAGAAAAGAGGTGAGGTTGGGGAGATTTTGTGATTACATCTAAAATACTGAATCATAAGGTCATTGGATGGTAGAGAGGGTGACATTTTAGAGATTGTCATGTGCAGGAGGGTCCATGGTGTGAGGGTTGAGACCAGGCACAGTGGCACCAGCCCGTCCGCATCTGGTCCTGTATCTGCCGTGTACTTGTGTCCTTGTGCCTTACTTAGTTTCCTCATGTAAAAAGAGGTCAATGATAGAGTCCATGTAATGGTACTTATGAGGATTATCTATGTTAGTATTGGACTGGGCAGAGTGGCCCACACCTGTGATCCCAGCACTTTGGGAGGTCAAGATAGGAGGATCATTTGAGACCAGCCTGGACAACATAGTGAGACTCTGTCTTTACAAAAAATGGAAAAATTTGCTGGGAGTGGTATTGGACACCTATAGCTACTTTGGAGTCCGAGGCAGGAGGGTCCCTTGAGCCCAAGAGTTTGAATTTGCAGTAAGCTATGATGATGTCACTGCACTTGAGCCTGGTGACAGAGAAAGCCCAGGAGAGAGTAAGTGAATTTTATAATACAATCAAAACATGAAAAAGCAGGATTAGAACCAGGTCTCCTGGGCTAGTGATTTTTCTTTGTCATGCTGAGGAATGACTACAGCTTGGTGGACAGTCAGATGGGGCCTAAATCTAAATCACTTTCCTGCCCTTCTAGCAATCCACAGCAATACTGTGCTGTTCACAGTTGTTATTAATATGTTGTTTTTAGTAGGCAACATTGTTTAATTAAATACCTTATTGATCAGCCAGACTGACATTTCAACTTTTTCGCTTTTTTTCCACAAGGGATTTCACTTTATCACGTACTTTTTTTCCTTGACATTTCACTGTTGTAATTTATTTTTAATTCCAAGGGAACTGTTGTAGGATGTGATACCCTTTACACATCTGTGGTATTTTATTATATCATTTGGATCGTAATAATGCTAATGGTTTATTTCTGGAATAATATTGAAACTTAGAGAATTTAACAGTCTATTCTTTAAAGGCTTAATAGAAACTGCTTTCCTTTACCCACGTAGAAGGGAAGCCGTCTCATGTCTAATTCAGTGGATTTGGTCAGCTTTAGGAAATGATTCCTTTTTCGTAAGCTTGTATAAAATAATGTCATTACTCACCCCAGAATAGATGTCAGTGGATTATTGCACACAATGAAGGATGGATGTGTTTAAACTTTGGCATATATTTCTTAAGCATCATTTCCAGAGTATTTGACACTTTAGCAGAGAATAGTAGGAGGTAGGTGAATTTCTTTTACTGAAAACATCCTTATTAAATAATGAGGCCATTGGGAACATGTTGATTTGATTTGGAAACACACTTAATAATTCTTTGTAGTTTATTAAAGAAAATAACTAGTGCTTCCCCCCCCTAAAATGTAACTTCCCAGACACATTTTTAGTTATTTATTAAGTAATTTATTTTCTCACGAAGTGAAGGAGGCAAGTTGCCTGGCAGGGCCTCTGGATCACCTGCCAGGAATCAGACGTGGCTTGACGGAGCCAGACGTGGACAGCATATTGTCTGTCCAGGGAGCCTGGGGACTCTCTGCCTCTCCCTTCTAACCTCAAGCTGATCCTGCCTCCTTTGGTGGTCATATCTACTCACGCCTATTTCTGTAACTGAAAAGACTCTCAGAGTAGCCCCAACCTGGAAGTGACCACATTTTTTTCAGTAGGGGGATGGATAAACTGGTACATCCATACCGTGGAATATTATTCAGCAATAAAAAGAAATGCACTGTCAAGCTACACAAAAAGGCATGGAGGAAGAAGCATCCATGTACACTGCTTCCTGAAAGCGGGCGGTCTGAAAGGCTGCGGACTGTATGGTCGCAGGACGGATAAAGTCTATTAATTAAGAGAGCACAGACTGGATTGTTTGCTGTCCACGTTCATGATCAGTCTAGCTGCTTCCTGCCGTTCTCCACGGAAACTTCTTCTCTTGGTAGCTGTAACTGTGCAGTCCCACCCGACCTAATGAATGGGCATTTCTTAGTCCTCTTTCCTGCCACCCGACTGTGGTGCGGCCTCCGGGCTTGGTGCTTTTGCCTCTTTGGCTCCTGCTAGGATTTCACAGTGGATTTGCAGGCTCGTAAGTGTGGAGAGACTGGTTGTCACTGGTGCTCTCTAGAAGTCTTTCTGACGCTGAGAGTCTGGGATTGCGCCTCCCTGCCCACCGGTACTGGCCCGCGTGGCAGGCCACCTCTTCGTCCTTTTTTTTCATGCACTTTGCAGCCTCTCACTCCAAGGTGTGACCCATCACCTGTGTGTTCTCTGACTCCTGTGTGTGCCTTATAAAGTCCCTTTCCTTAACCCCAGGCCCCTCTGCTCAGCTTGCCTTGCCAGGGTGGAACTTTGGAGAAAGCCTTGGAGAGAGACAGCAGTGGGGGGCCAGCAGAACAGTGGAGCACCGGGAAACGGAGGCAGTGACCTTTAAAACCTTGGACGTCCTCCTTGGTGCCCTGCAGTCCTCTCAGGCAGCCACACTGATTGAAGCTCTCCCTTGTTCCCTCTCACTGGCATCTCTGTCTGGACCCGCCCATAATTCCATCTTACTCATCCAATTTGTCATCACCATCTAGTTCCCAGCACACGCCCCCGTTACCCCCTTCTCATTGTCACCACTGTCTTTTCTGGCATGGAGTGTTCCAGATGTTTCCAAACTGACTTCGTCCAGCCAGCACACACCGTCCACTTTTTTCTTAAAACTGCATGGTTTCTCTCTTGTCTTAGAGGGGCTCATTCTGATCCATCAGGTGAACAAGTTATTCCCTGGCCTGTTACTTCAAGCAGACCAGAATCTGCCTCTTACCTGCCTTTCTCATTTCCCTTTCACTATTTTCTCACCTTCATTAGCCTGGATCCGCCATCAGCAGAGCTGGGACACAGTGGAAATGCTTAGTCAATACCAGTGAACTCACAGGTGTGTCCTCCCACCCGTGCCAGCTGCCGTCACCGTTACTCAAGAACTGTTAGTCTTTTTTCAAAGACTAGCTGACATCCTCAGTAAAGTGGCATCCTCTCTTTCTGAGGTTTAAAAAATTCATGTCATACCTGTTGTCAGCAGTAAACCTGTTGCCTTCAATAATTATCTTGAGTTTTCTTCACCCTCTCCTTGCCTGATAGATCATACATCCCAGAAAGACAAAACCGTATGTGCCACGACACTCCTTTGTGTGCTCAGAGCAGTTGCTGGGACATAATAGGCCCTTGCAGGAGTCTGTTAATGGTGATGATCTCAATTGTTGTGACACTCGAACGATAGTATACTTTAAACATTATGTTTGTTATCCTCAAAGGGATCAAAGAAACAAATTCAGTATGTACTTCATCCTCGTCATGGGCCAGGCAAGGGTTGGGAGCTTCCCACAAATATTTGAGAAGCTAACTGGTGTCGGTTAGAGAGACTTTCTGCAGTGAGTGGATGAGAATGATGTGTGGACTCGGCTCAGCCTAAGAAATGGGCCTCAGTTTATATTGCGGAGACATTGTTAGTGTGGAATTGAGGGAGGCCGAAACCCTTTGACCGCCTTTCTCCTATATTTTATTTATCCCGACCTTTCACTTACAGATAGAATGAGGGATGAGTTAAAGTTTGACATTTTCAGAATCATCAAGAAATTGGCATTATTAAGGTGTGAATTATTGGAGGTTTTTTTCCTGAATTTTCTACCGAGAATGTGCCCTTGCTTCCTGGTACCTTCTACTTCTACTTCAGTGATACACATTTTTGCTCTTTTTTTTTTTTTTTTTTTTTGACAGAGTCTCACTCTGTTGTCCAGGCTAGAGTGCCGTGGCATCAGCCTAGCTCACAGCAGCCTCAGACTTTCTGGGTTCAAGCCATCCTTCTGCCTCAGCCTCCTGAGAGCTGGGACTACATGCAGCCTGCCACCACAGTGCTGGGTTAATTTTTCTAATTTTAGTAGAGACAGGGTCTTGTTTTTGCTCAGGCTAGTCTTGAACTCCTGAGCTTGAGTGATCCTCCTGCTCAACTTCCTGGAGCATTAGGATTACAGGGGTGAGCCACCGTGCTCAGCCACACATTTCACACATTTTTGTCTCTGCGTGTGTATTTAATGAAGGAAATATACCCTACCAAATCAGTGAAAATGCAAACAAAATGATTGGCTTAAGTCATTTTTAGAACAAGGTTAAAGTATAAATTAAAAATTAATCGGAAAAGGATTACCTTTACTTGCCAAGAGCTGTGGGAAAAATTAGGCATTCACTGCGCTTGGTACATTTAACCAAGTTAAGTGCTTAGTTTATGTCAGGAAGTGCTGCTACTGTGATCTGGGTCCTGGGGGGACCCTCAGAAGTGGGGTGGTGGTTCTCAGCCTTGGGCCTGCGTGGAACCTAGAAGGCTTATTAAAACCCAGACCCTCTGATTCAGGGGCCTGGGCTGAGGTTGAGAGTTTGCATTTCTGATGTGATGCTTGGGCAGCTGACTTGCCAGCACATTTTAAGAACCACTGCAGGGGATGGGATAGGCTTTTTTTTTTTTTTGCAGTTTTTGGCCGGGGCTGGATTTGAACCCGCCACCTCTGGCATATAGGGCTAGTGCCCTGCTCACTGAGCCACAGCTTTTTCACTCTGTTTTTTAGGTTAAGGAGGTGACTTCCAGAGTAGACAAGTGACTAGACTAATGTTCTCACAGTTTCTGAGTCCAAGACCCCTGAGTTGTGTCTTTCCATGAAATGAGAGAAGTGATGTCACACTCCCAGGTAAGGAGGCCACTCCCTGCCCCTCAGGACTTGGGAAATTTGGGGAAAGTACAAGGCATGGGAAGTATATGAAATAAGCTAAATACAAGCAAAGCCCCAGGAAGGATAAAGTAGGAGGGGTTTTCCCCCCGAAAGAGTAGATAGGAAAGTCTTTCTGGAATTGGCAATATTGGAGTTGGCTAGAAAAGAGAGTTCTTTTTTTCGTTTTTTGGATGTGTATTTTATTTTTTTTCCTCCCATTGTTTTCTTTTTTAAAAATTGATATGTCATAGTTGTACACATTTTCGGGGTACGCGCAATATTTTGATTCCTGGGTACAGTGTGCAAAGATGAAAGCAAGATAATTGGGGTATCCAGCACCTTTAATATTTATCTTTGTCTTGGGAACATTCCAATCCTCTTCTAGAGATCTTGAAATATGCCATAAATTATTATTAACTATAATTTCCCTGCTGTACTGTCAAATACTAGAACTTATTCCCTCTGTATTTTTGTACCCACAAACCAACTTGAAGAGAGTATTTTAGCAGGAAGGACCAGAATAGCAAAAGCACAGCACTAGGAAAATGTAGGCGTGCTACACCTTGCAACCCAGTTGGATTTGAAAATGTTGAGCTGGGAAGAGACACACGATGGCAGATCATTGAAATGCCTCGCTGCGAATGTCTGCGTTTGACTTGATACTGGTTAAGAGTCTAGTCTTGAGTAGGAGGGACATGGTTAAAACTGGACATTTGAAAGAACCTCTCTGAAAATGGTAAAAATCAGCAAGTTTTTTTGTTCTGCCCTGAGTTTCCTTTGAAGTACTTTCTAGAGATTTGTTGAGGTTATTTAAGATAGCCTATTTAATTAAAAAAACTTTTCTTTTAAACAATGGCTGCTGAGAAAAGACAGACGAAGGCATCTTTAATTTCTGCAACTAATTCTCGTTTCCTTATTGTGCTGGTGGAATGAGGCACCCGCCTTGCAGAGAGGTTAACACGCTCGTCTCCTCCCCAGTGGTGATACAGGCCGGAGATGTTCCCCCTTTCTGTAAAGTGTCTGGGTGATGGTAAAACAGTTGGTCTGCAGTGGTTTCTCTTGCTCCCAGACTTTTTGGAAATAAGCAGATTTATCTGCACAGATAGCAGTTTTTGAACTTTCTCAGAACCCCTTATCTGCCTCCTTGTGAAAAGCCACACCGAGCCTCAGGTGCTTTTGTGGAGCTGCTTGGCCAGCAGCATTGCTGGCTTATCTCCTCTGTCCCTAGGGGACAGAAGCACAAGGTGGCTTTGTCACCAGGAAGTCTCTCCCAGGAGCAGAGCTGGATGACGGGAGCTGTGGGAGTGACGATCCACCCTTTGTATGCTTTGCTGTCCCCATCTTCAGACATGCTTTAAGTTTGTCCCCCGCAAAGAGGCAGATGTACCCTTCTTTGCTTAGAAGCGCTTTCGGGGCTCCGGAACCCAGCTGTGGGCCCTCCTGCAAACCTACCTCTTGGGCTTCTCCTGTGAATAACAGCTTTCCAAGAGTTTTTCTCAATCTGGAATTTATTAATTGCTAGTGTTTGCAACAGGAAGGGGAAAAACAAAAACTCACTTGCAGAAAGTTCCTCCTCCTCAACCTGATTGGATTGAAAGTTTCCTCCCTAATTCATTAGATCCACACTCTAAATGGGGCAGGTTGGTGTGCTTTTAAGAGTTAAAATTTTGGGCTGGCGCCTGTGGCTCAAAGGGCTAAGGCGCCAGCCACGTACACCTGAGCTGGCGGGTTCGAATCCAACCCGGCCCGCCAAACAACAATGACGGCTGCAACCAAAAAATGGCCGGGCATTGTGGCCGGCGCCTGTAGTCCCAGCTACTTGGGAGGCGGAGGCAGGAGACTCGCTTGAGCCCAGGAATTGGAGGGTGCTGTGAGCTGTGATGCCATGGGACTCTATCCAGGGTGACAGCTTGAGGCTCTGTCTCAAGAAAAAAAAAAAAAAAAGTTAAAATTTTGGGCAGCGCCTATGGCTCAAAGGAGGTGGGCGCCTGCACCTATGCCAGAAGTGGCGGGTTCAAACCCAGCCCCAGGCAAAAACAGCAAAAAAAAAAAAAAAAAAAAAAAAAAAAAAGTTAAAATTTTATTTTTTTTTTATTTATTTACTTTTATTTTTATTTTTGTTTTTTTTGAGACAGAGCCTCAAGCTGTCACCCTGGGTAGAGTGCCGTGACATCACAGCTCACAGCAACCTCCAATTCCTGGGCTCAAGTGAATCTCTTGCCTCCGCCTCCCAAGTAGCTGGGCGCCCGCCACAACGCTGGGCCATTTTTTGGTTGAAGCCATCGTTGTTTGGCGGGCCTGGGCTGGATTGGAACCCGTCAGCTCAGGTGTACGTGGCTGGCGCCTTAGCCCGCTGAGCCACAGGCGCCGAGCCAAGAGTTAAAATTTTTAAATTATTTAATTACTTCTGAATAGGTATTACACATATGTGTATATGGGGCAAAATTAAAAACCCACAAAGCATCCAGTGAGGAGTGGGTTCCCAGCCCTCTCACTGTCCTCCCTGGCCAGGTGGTCTCCTTGGGGTCAGCTGTCTTACCAGGGGCTTCCCTGTCCCTCCGAGGAGGTTCTCTGTGTTCCTAGGATCATGGACACAGGGACATTTTTAGCAGATTTATTGAGGTATATGTTACACATCGTAACTTTGACCTATTTCAGGCATACAGAGATTTTTAGTGACTTCACAGCGTTGTATGGCCATCACCACAATCTAGTTTCAGAACGTTCCTGTCACCCCAGAAGGATTCCAGTCCCTTGTGCCTTTTGCTGTCAGTCCAGCCCCTGCCCCAACCCAGGTAGCTACGTTTTGCATATTTATCCTCTAGATAAGGCCTTCTCTGGATCTTTTAATAAAACTGAGATCATGTCTTTGTTGCCTTTTGCATCTGATAACTTTTCACTTAGCAGGATGTTTTGAGGTGTCTGCATTTTGGGGCGTGGGTCAGCATTTTCTTTCTTTTTGTTGCTGAACAGGGTTCCCTCGTATGGATATGTCACATTTTATATTTCCATTCACCACTTGATGACCATTTGGGGTATTAAGCTATCTACTTGGTTAATTTTTGGCTATCAAAACTTGTCTGCATACAAGTCCTTGCGTGCACATACGTTTTTATTTCTTATAGGGGAGACATGTAGGCATGGAATTGCTGGGCTACTAGGGGAAGGGTTTTTTGGGTTCTGTTGTAAATTTATGATTAAATTCTTAAGAAACTGCCAAAATGTTTTCCGAAGTGTTCTCACCAGCCCACCAACAAGATAGGAGAGTTCCAGGATTTTTGAATTCTTGGTAACACTTGTTAGAATCTTTTTTGTTCTAGCCATTATAGTGGGCATGAAATACCTCACTGTGGCTATAATTTACATATCTCGGGGATTGATAATGTTGAGCATCTTTTCATGGGCTTGTGAACCATTTGTACATCTTTGGAGATGGAAATTCTATTATCAGTTTTAAACCACGAGACAGTAGCTAACGTACAGTGCCTCTCTCATCATTTCTCTTCCTTTCTGCCAGCTTTTTAGCTGTGTTATTTCTACATCGTCAGGAGTTACGTGATATTCTGCAGCCATTACAATTATTTTAGCCTTCCTCTTACAGTATAAATGGATTTAAAGTTTGCTAAAGAATTTTTAATTCTTTCACCACTGACCTCTCCTTTTGCTGAAGTTTATCCTTTAGTAGTTATATCAAGAAGGGTTTGGCCAATATTCTTCTCTGAATCCTTCCCTATTTAAAATACTTGGCTGTTATATTTGAATGAAAGTTTGGCTTTGTTTAAAGTTTGGGGTTTTTTGTATTTCTTGGAGGACAGTTTTGCCCTTGAAGCTTTTAATGTTGCTGTGAACAAATCTGAAATTTTGTCCCCTCAAATTTTATTTGATTTTTTTGCCTAGGTGCCCAAATGATTCCTTCCTAATTTTTGAACAACAGCTCTGACCTAGGATATGTCATGATGGCGATCATTGTATGGTAGTTACTCCTGAGGTAGCACGTGTTCATTTATTATGGAGAATTGTTTTTCATTTTTCATGTTTTTCTAAATTATGCCTTAACTTTTTTTGTTGTTCCATTCTTTCATTTTCTTTTATTTAGGGACACTGACTGTGGATATGTTGGATATTTGTATCTTTTGTATCTATCAGTTCTCCCTGTTAAAATATTTTGTTCACTTTTCTCGGTCTTTCCACTTAAGTCCCTTGTGTTTTCACACATACATATGTCCTTTTAGCTCCTTCCCATTTGCCTGCATTGTGATGATATTTTACTTTATTCTTTCACACACCCCCTTCTTTGTTTCCTGTGAGTGTGTTTCCAGAGCTTTCCCTGAATTCATTCATAAATCTTATGTTTTTGTCTATGGATCAGTTATGTCATGAAGTTTTGCTAATTTATGATAGTATGTTTGGGCAAAATTTTAGTTTTTTACATGTTATATTTCTTTGGGTGTTGATCTGTCATTTATTTTCATTTTTTTCTTAAAGCATTTTCATAGAGGTCTTTTTTTTTCCTGTTACTCAGTGAATTCTTTAGGAAATAGCTATTTGCAGGAGCCTCAGGTGGCCCAGAAGACAGAGCCATGTCCTAAGCTGATAGGAATCCTTATGACCGGAGGTGGTGTGCGTGTGTGCGTGTGTGTGTGTGTGTGTGTGTGTGTGTGTGTTCCTTTCAACCTTTGCTTTTCTTTCGCTTGCTGAGACTTTGGTAATGAACATTGATGGCCTTCCCAGTGCCGCCTCTGTCATCTTCACTCTGCCTCAGAAATAGACTGCTTCCTACAAACATGGCTGCCGTGTGGCTTCTCGTTTCGTATCACACTGTGTCCAGGGAAACTGTTGATGCCAGTCTGCGCACCTGACCCTGCTGTTCCAAGAAAGTTACTGCTGGTGTGTGACTTATTTGGGGTTGTGGCTCTGCCGTTTTTGTCAGAGATCTGCAGCCGTGGACAGCTTCTCTAAGCATTTTCCTTCTCTTCTGATCTTCCGTGTAGTTTGGCAACTCTTTCTCACATTTTGTGGTTTGGGGTTGCAGATGGCTTCTAGTTTCCTCAGGGATGGAATTTACATTTTTTTGAGAACTATTTATTGTTTTTTTGGTGAATTCCAAGAGGAAGTCTTTAAGTTAGGATATTATGACAAGACAACTCTGTTTGTTTGTTTGTTTGTTTTAGAGAGACAGAGTCTCACTCTTATCACCCTCCGTAGAGTGCTGTGGCGTCACACAGCTCACAGCAACCTCCAACTCCTGGGCTTAGGCTATTCTCTTGCCTCAGCCTCCCAAGTAGCTGGGACCACAGCACCTGCCACAACGTCCGGCTATTTTTTTGTTGCAGTTTGGCCGGGGCCGGGTTTGAACCCGCCACCCTCAGTATATGGGGCTGGCGCCCTACTCACTGAGCCACAGGCACCGCCCACAACTGTTTTTTTATCTTTTCTCTGCCAGTTAAAAGTCTTGGTACCTTGTTAAAGCCACTTTTCAAAAAGAGCTGAAGAATAAAGTAGTTTTGCAAACACTTTTTACTTTGAGGTGAGGAATGATCACGTTACTAGTCACGTGTCACAAAGAAAGAAATATCAGTCTCCTTTGCTTTGACTGTTCCTCAAGGAATTCAGAGGTCCGAAGAACTTAATGGAGGTCAAGTCACAATAGAATGTGGATTAGTATTTGTACAGTGGAGGCCTTTAGGTTTGTTAGACTTGTTTGCCTAGAAGATGGCATTGTATTACTGGGCTTACTGGTTTAGATATCAAAAATCATGGTTACCCATTTATGACTCTCCGGCGTTCCTGAGATGCTCCCTTGGCATTCTTGGGATGCTCAACTCAAAACTCTTGGCTGGATTTATGTTTCTATTAAACCTCCCTTCCCATGTGCAGCAAAAGTCTGCATGCAAGTATGGCAATAAAAAGAAAGTGTGGCATACTTGGTTAAAACGTTAGTATCCAGAAGTAGAAATAATACGGGCATGAGGTCATGGGAGGACTCAAGAAAAAGGAAGTGGAAGTGCCAAATATCTGTTAATTGCTAACTCAGTGAGATTTTTAAAGAACAAGGTGCTAAACCTTAGAATATACAGGGTGTCCATAAAGTTCATGTGCAGTTTAAAATAGTTGTCTATTTTAACTAAATGTATATTTATCTGGGGATCTTTGGCAAGAGGGAAAGGAAAGCTCTTCGCTTAGGTAAGACAAGGAGAAAATGTATTTGCAGGGAGGGACCTGGCACCTCTGAGCAGGGGTGACATGGCGGAATAGTGCCCTTCCTTTCTGCTGTCAGCTCCCTGGATGGGCATTGGAGCCACAACCAGGTCACTCCTCTTGGACTCAGAGGTAGGAGGCTGAGCCGAAGCCCAGCAAGATGGAAGAGTTCGTGGCCTGTCTATTCTGAGCAAGTGCAGGGAAGAGCAGGTGAAGCGAGGGGCGGGAGGGCTCTCACCAAAGGAGGGAGAAGTGCACAGAGGAGGCTGGGGATGGGGACCGTGAACTTGACTGACAGCATAGTTTTCTCTGGAAGTTGCATTTATTTTTAACCATGAGACAATAAACAGAAAATGTATATGGAAATACTTTTCCCTGCCTTGGGAAGATGATTTTGAAGATGACTGACTTCACAATGAATATGTCGCCACCCACATTTGGTTCACTGAACCAGTGTGGAGGGCCCGTTTTCCACTTTGGTGAAGGCGCTGTGTGCTGTACCTTCTAGATTAACGAGGCCCAGTCTTGCCTCACAAGACTAACGTGTGAATGAACCCAAAAAGAGATCACACACCCAAGCAGATTAGAAACTGGTTCTTAGAAAAGACTTATTTATTTGGTGCAGAAATGAGAAGGGCACTTGTGTAACTGATCTGTAAAATCAGGCATTCAAAAAAGAAGCAGCAGTTCTCAGAAAAGCTGTCCCAAACTAGCATGGCCTTCTCATTGAAGCCCCCTCTTGGAGGATAAGAGAAGGAAGGAATAATAGAGTTTGACGGCTGAGGTAGAGAGTTGGTAGGGAAGGTAAGAGTGCTAGAAAGCAGTCTTCAGAACAGTGATCAGGCCCTTTCCCTGTCCGATTGAAGAGCACGTCGTCTTAGGCCCTGGTGATTGAGTCACTGAGCCAGGTGTTTGACCTGGTAGTTTCTCCTCTGCAGACCCCAGGACCAGCCCTTAAGACTGTGATGAGAACATTCGAGGGTTCACTAAGAGGAGAGTAAGGAATTTGTTGGGGGAACTTGTAGGGAACTCTTCAGGAGAAGGATGAGAATGAGTTGGAGGAGAAAACTCTACGAAACGAAACGGAAATTTACAACCTGATGGGTGACTGGTTTTCAGGTGGGAGTGAGATGAGCCCTTGGCTCTGTCCTTCACACCACAGGTGGCTTCGTGGCATCTTTGCTGGTGCGTGAGTGCCCGGTCTCTCTTCCCATCCTGCTGTCCCGTCATTTTTCTCCAGTGACCCTTGTGACCGGGCATGGTGCTGCTTTTTGCTTTTCTGATTCCACGTTCATCGGCTCTCATCCATCCTCACGGCTTTCACATGGGGGGAGATGGATCCTGTGCCATCACCCTCCTCCCTGACAGCCTACTAATGCCCTTTAATGACCCCAAACAGTGTCCCCAAACCAACTCAAGCCATCCCATCCCCTCCTGGTTCCTTTTTTCTGCCTGACTTAAAACTCTGATCTCTGTAGGACTCTGTCTCCCGCTCTCTGTCATTTACCGTTTACAGCACCGAGTTGGGGCTTACTGTGCAGCAGCCTTTCATTTCCCTGCTGCTCTCCGCGTTGTCACCTGCAGTGTGCGTTGTGGTGGTGGCTCTGTGACTGGATGCCCCAGCTCCCAGCCCCGTCTCTCCCTTTCCATATTATGTACCATCTTCAGGTTCGTCTTGCTACAAGGCTTTGTTGTGTCTTTGTCCTCACCCCAGTGACTCCCCGCTGCCGACAGGGAACACACCGTGTTTCTCAGCCAGGCATCTGAAGTGCTCTATTACCTGATTTCAGAAAGGCATCTTTGACTCCTCGGCTCTGATTCCACGCGCCGTCTCCTTGCTGTCCTGTGACGCTGTTGACACCGTCACTTCTCCCTGGAATGCCTCCTGGGTGAGCCCAGATCGAGTGCAGTTCCCGTCTTCTCCGCGACGGAGGACTCCTCCCACTTCCACCGTTTCATCTCACGTGGAAATCTCTTCCCTTTGTGTTCTTGTGACACTTGACTCGCAGCACTGGCTGAGGCGTCCAGTAATCAGTAGCCAACACTGAGCCCCACTTTGTGCCCAGCGTCGTGCCTAGGAAGGTGCTGAGAGGCAGAGAATATTCAAGGTTGGGGCCCTGCTCTCGGGTGGTCAGAGTGCCCTGGGGGAAGAGGTGTGCACGACATGCTCACGGGCTCGGCTGTCACAGTGTGGCTCCGACACAGCCATGAGCACAGAGGCGACAGTGGCACAGGCACTCTGTTCCACGTGTCAGATGTGACATTTGCAGTGAGTTTTAAAGCGGTGAAAGTTTCCAGGTGGAGAGAGGGGACAGTGTTCAGCCAGAGAGGACGGCGCGTGTAAAGACCTGGCACCAGGCAGAGGCAGGAGGGAGGTGGGTCTGTGTGGGAAGGAAAGAGGGTAGTTTTGTGTTTTAGGAAATAACTTTGTTAATGCCACAATGCAGTATGTAAGAATCGGTTTTGGGGAAAGGGGGAACAGTTGGAGGGGTGCTGGCAGGAAAGAAATGAATTAGATTATTATAATAGAGACGGAGGTTATTGTAATAGAGACAGAAGAAATAGACATTGAGAAAAAAGCCCCTGCCTCATGTTGCCCATGTCTGTTGTGAATATTTCCTCTCTCAAATTACAAGCCTGAGCTCCCGATGTGTTCTCGCCGTTTATCTTTATAATACCCACATTAGTGTGTTACTATGTCCGTAAGAGGTAATTAATGGATGCTAATGACATGTCTTAGGCACTGCCTGTCATCTTCCCACCAGCTCTAAGGTGTGAGAAGTAGTGCCTAGCTCATTGTAGACGCTGAATAATTAAGAGCTGACTGTAACACTGGAAAAGGGTAAAATATGCAACATTATGCAAAAATATGCAAAAGCATAAAATACGCAGACTGTTTCCAAGGCTTGAGTGCTTACAGGTAGCATCATGAGTGAGTGAGCGGAAGCCTCCTCTGTGAGCCTCCTGTGTGGGGACGGGGGACAGAGGCCGGGCGCTTCCCTACCGTGGTGCGGTTCAGGGAAGCCCCTGTAGCAAAGGGGAGGTGATGGACCGCTTCAAATGTGCTCCTCTCTGACGCGCTTTTCTCTCTCTCCGCTTCCTGCAGGTATTCCATAAGTGACTTTCACCATGGGAGAGATAGAGCAGAGGCCGACCCCAGGATCTCGACTGGGGGCCCCGGAGAATTCAGGGATCAGTACCTTAGAGCGTGGACAGAAGCTGCCCCCAACACCTTCGGGAAAACTCATGTCCATCAAGATCCAGATGCTGGATGACACCCAAGAGGCGTTTGAAGTTCCAGTGAGTCGAGGGTGTATCTGTGAACCCGCGTGTGTGGGCACAGGAGGGAGGGAAGTTGGCTCTTTCCTGAGTTCAGTGACGTGAGGTGCATTCTGGTTCCGAGCTCTGGTTTTTAGACTTTTGAGTAAACTACCCACTGAGTGCTGTCGGTGGCCTTGGTGCTTGAATTTTACTGTGATCTTTATATGTCCAAGTACACACGTAACGTGTGCATATATGTGATATGTATGTGATATACAGACTTTGAATTGGAGGGGAGAGTGCTTTCGTGGTTGGATCCCAGTTTAATTGGCTTATTATGTGCAATTCGTCTTCTTACATTGGTGTGTGTGTCCCACTTACGTCTAGATTACTAGCAAGAGAAGTGCCGTAAAGCCATGTCGAGTAGCGCCCCCACACTGACCACCTCCTTACATTGACCTGATTTTCACAGACCTTCACGCACCACATGTACATATTAGTACAGTAGGCCTCGTTCTTTGTGGTGACCACCTCTGTATGTTGACCACTTTGCTACAGCCCCTTGGGTGGGCCACTTACAGAGGGTCTACTGTGTGTGTTTTCACATTTGGAAATCAGAAAAGATCACGTTCTCCACCTCAGAGGGTGGGGTGGGTGAGTGTAGAAACGCCCAGATCCAAGCCCTAGACCTAGGCCGCGTGTCAGGGGCCGGGAAGGAACAGCTTCGGGGCCGGGAGACAGACAGAGGAGGCGCCAGCAGCCTTGGCCCCTCTGTGCAGTTGGAGCCTCCTCCTCAAACAGCCCCTGCCGAGGTTGAGGAGCCCCCACCTGCTCACTGCAGCTGGAGGCAGGGAGGGGCGTGCGTCAGGCTTACTGGAGCTGTGAGTGCCTTTCCATTTGCCTTGGGTCAGGTCTGGAGAATTCTCAGCATATCTCGGATTAGGTTTTAGGAAAATAGCTCTTGTATCCCAAGAGACAGATAAAAAAATTATTTATTTATTTTTTTGAGGCAGAGACGCCTTGGTTAGAGTGCCGTGGCATCATTAGAGTTTACAGCAACGTCAAACTCTTGGGCTCAAGCAATCTTCCTGGCTCAGCTTCCCGAGTAGCTGGGACTGTAGGTACCCACCGCAATGCCCAGATAGATTTTCTATTTTTAATAGAGACAGGGTCTCACTTTTGGTCAAGCTGGTCTTGGAACTCCTGAGTTCAGGCAGTCCACCTGCTTTGGCTTCCCAGAGCGCTGGGATTACAGGTGTGAGCCACTGTGCCCGGCCTGGGAGACAAACTTTGGGAACACCTGCTTTTCAAGTGGACATGATCTATTATCCCTGTTGGCTAGAATGACTGAAATTTAATAGTGGGTATTAACGTTGGTGACCCATCATTTAATCACTTATGGGATGTGATTCAGTAAATTATATTTATTTCAAAGAACAGTGTTCAGAGAGTGTGAATTAACATAAGTATCTCAGGGAAAGATAAACTCAAAATAGCTAGGTTTAAAACCACCCATTTATCGAACGTTTTAAACAACCTTTGTGTCTTTCATTTTCTTGTTGTGGAGTTCATATCTTTCAAGGACCTGGGAACGTCTTCCTGCTTTGGTGAACAAAGCTATTGCTAATCTAAAATTGCAGAATGCATTGTGGAGAGCACCTGACATCTTATTAGAATTCAGCCTTCTGGAACCTGTGGCCCATACCTGCCCCTCCCCAATTTTTTCTCTTTGTTGCAAGACTGGTTCAGCCGGGTATTTAGTTTCAACGTTTCCTATTTGGTACTGTTCAGGACTTCTGAGCCCAAGCCTCTAGCAGCACATTCTATTAAATGGTGTTGTCTTCACTGAGGAGCTGCCACATACTGCTGCTGTGTGTTAAATGCGGGGACCATCGAGTTGTATTAACCTTCAGGACTTCAGTTTCCTGACACCAGAGAACACCAAGACTCCATTCCTAGCTACTGTTTAGCTGGAAGCTATAGAAGAACTTCCTGCCTGAGAAGCAGTAATAAAAATGTGTTTTCATCTTTTAAAATTGTCTTTCTTCGTAATTTCTGATGGCTGTGCTTTGTATTTGTAATCCCTTCGTCTGGAAGGAATCTTTCTTGAGACAGAGTCTCAACTTTGTCAGCCTCGGTAGAGTGCCGTAGCATCACAGCTCACAGCCAGCTCGAACTCTTGGGCTCAAGTGATTCTCTTGCCTCAGCCTCCCGAGTAGCTAGGACTACAGGTGCCCACCACAGTGCCTGGCTGTTTTTTTAGAGACAGGGGGTCTCACTCTTGCTCAGGCTGGTTTCAAACTCCTGAGTTCAGGCGACCAGCCCGCCTCGGCCTACCAGAGTGCTAGGATTACAGGTGTGAGCCACCATGCCCGGCTGGGAATCTTTCTTATTCTCCTCAGTGAACTCCTATGCATCTGCAAAAGCCCTATCAGTATTACCTAGGTACCTCGCCCAGGGCTATTTTTTTTTTGTTTTTTTTTTTTTTAAAACCCTTGCTTCTGCAGACCTCTTTACTCATATACCTAGGGTGGAGCCAAACTGCCTGGGCTCAAATCCCAGCTTCTCTCTGCCTAAGAGTTGGTCAGCTCAGACAAGTTAGTGGACCTCTTTGTATCTGTTTTCTTCTCTGTGAGGCTAAGGTAAACCCTACCTCATACTTTATGAAAGTAAAAAAGAAGTATATAAATAAAGCGTTTGGAACAAATCTCTCACATGCTGAGAGCGTAGTGCACGTGATCAACAGTGTCCGTGAGCATTTGCCACCGCATTGCAGGCTTCTCAGTGCAGGGATCTGCCTGTTATATCTGTATCCCCAGCATCCAGCACAGTGCCTGGCATATAGTAGGTGCTAATTAAATGTTTACTGACTGAATGTTGTGAGTTTATTTTACAAGTAGAATTAGTGCCATTGTTAGTTTTCACATGCCCCATTCATTTCTCTTGTTTGTTTTTTGTTTGGTTTTTCTAGTTTCGTCAGAATGTTCCTGCTCATCCCCTGGGCAACAGATGTATTCCTTAACTGGCTATAGAAAGCCAGATATCAGCATTTTTATTGATGGAGCTGATTCTAAATTGCTACCTTATGTTCTTTAAGAACAGCCAAAGCCAGACCATCCGGTGGCTGGCAGGCATCAGGGCAGGCTGTGGTGACTCAGTTGTCAGTGAAGAGGAGGAAAGTGACTACAGGATGGCGAGAGACTCAGCTCTCCACAATTGGTTTAAAATTTGGGTCGAAACCTTTTTGCTAAGAATCCATCTAGGCCAGTATCTGACCCTGGATGCGTCCTCCTCACGAACACGTGATCCCTCCTCCGATGGTGTCATTGTTCGGTTGTCTGCCACACAGAGGAGCAGGGCACGTGGCCAGAAGTCTCTGCAATTTCCTTTGGACATGACCATGTCTTTCCCTGGAGATTGGATTCCCTGGGAAATTGTATTTCCTTATTCCTTTTGTTTTAAAATATGGACGCAGACAAAGTAGTCATCTTAAATGTAAATCCTGTGAAGACTCACAGCACGGAGAACCAAATTCTACTTTCCATGATTGTCTGTTATTTATAGCCTTTAAAACAGTATTTCAGAGTTTAACCTTTTGAAAGGCCTTGGCAGTGAGCTCTACAGTCTTTTCCATTATGTAGCTAGTTCCACAACCACCTTTGCTGTTGCACTTGGATAATCTTTTTAGGTATTTTCTCTGCAGAGTGGAAAGTTCAAAAACAATATTTATAGTAACTTCTTGCCTGGTGCCTTATCATCTTTATGTGGAAAGCCCTGAGCAAATAAGCCTCACCCTGTGGTTTATGATATATGCCATTTTGTCTTCTCATCAGAGGTTATGAAACAAAATGATTGCTGGGCAAGGGTTAATGACCTCCTCCTTCCCCTGCCAGGGCCCTCTCCCCTGAAGGTCCCTGGGAAGGTTTTGTGTGTCCTATCCTCGTGACCTTACTGGTAAACAAACAACTGCTCCTACTGACGTAGTGGGATGAAGCAGATGGTTTCTGAGTGTGTTCAGTTTGTGTGATTTCATTAGCAGTGTCACCGTAGGGAGAGCAGAGGAAATGAAAGGGAGCCATTTTTGCTAGCGGCCCTGGTAAAAACTCCTGGGAAAGATGCTCACAGGTGACAAAAGGACACCTAGTGTCCGTAGAAGAGTTAGCAGGAGTGGCTGGTTGCAGGCGTGCGGACAGTGGCCCAGAACCCCGCACTGGAGCAAACTCAGCGTCATCACAGGAGATAGTTCTTGTAGCTCTCTTGTGTTGGTGCCTTGTCACTGCTTTATTCAGAAGCTTTTATAGCTCCCGAGGCTTCTCTAGCTCTGGCCTTTGCTCAAGGAGGAAGTGTGGATTTCTCAGTCCAGGGAGCCTGGGGAGGGTCTGCTGCGCAGTGCGAGGTCCTCAGCAGCTCCGGAGTCATTCTCAGCCATGTCTTTGTGTTTTGCCTTCTGCATTAATTAGCATCTCTGCTAGGAAACTCTTTATTTCTCTACCTCAGTGTTTTTCAACCTTTTTTTTTTTTTTGAGACAGAGCCTCAAGCTGTCACCCTGGATAGAGCGCTGTGGCATCACAGCTCACAGCAACCTCCAATTCCTGGGCTCAAGTGAGTCTCCTGCCTCTGCCTCCCAAGTAGCTGGGACTACAGGCTCCTG
>CAUYRH010171474.1:0-16763 GCA_963574655.1 Perodicticus potto | reverse complement strand
TATAAATGAATATTTTGTAAATAAAGGTACATTTAGCTACAATTTCCCATTTATGTATGGCAACTTTGGGGTGACTTTTGAGATACCCTGTATATAGTACAATATCACAACCAGCTTATTGACATCAACACAGTTAAGACCAAACATTATATCACTACAAGCATCCCTCATGTTATTCTTCTATAGACGTACTCACTTCTTCTCCCACTCTTAACCCCTCCTAAAACCCCAAAGATTACAATTTTTTTATCTGTTGTATAATTTAATGATTTCAAGCATGTTATAGAAATTGTATCATATAGCATGTGACCTTTTGGGATCGACTGTTTTTCACTCATCATTTTGTAATGAATATTTTGTAAATAAAGGGACTTTTCACTATTCTCTGGAGATCCATCCAAGTTTTTCTGTGAATTGATTCGTTGTTCCTTTTTATTGTTGAATAATATGCTACTACATATTAGAACCACATACATGTAGCACAGTTTAATTATTCATTCATTGAAGTACATCTGAGTTGTTTCCAGTTTTTGGCAAATAAACCTGTTCTAAATGTAGGTGTACAGGTTTTTGTGGGACTAAGTATTCATTACTATGGGTACATACCCAGGAGTGCAATTGCTGGGTTGTATGGTAGCTGTTAGTTTCATGTTTACTTTTTTTAAGAAACTGAAAAACTTATTTCAAGAGTGGTTATACCATTTCATATTCCAAGCAGCAACATATGAAACATATGAATAATCAAATTTATCTGCATTCCTGACAACATTTGATGTTGTTGCTAATTTTTGTTTTAAGATTTCTATTAGGTGTGTTGTGGTATCTTACAAAGAGGTAGCCAATATGGAAAATATTTTGTAAATATTTTGTAAAATTTTGTAATGAATATTTTGTAAATAAAGGTACTTTTAACTACATATTCCCATTTCCCCTATATATGGTGAGTTTAGGCATGACTTTTGGGACACACTGTATTATTGGTGTGTTGTGCTTGAAGTAAGAGAATACCCTACCAATAGGAGTTGAGTTGTTGAAGGACTCCCCAGTCCTCTTGGCCCTAGCTTAGAGGAATAAGGCTGCTACATGGAGCTTTGGGGAAAGGATGAGAGATTCCAGAAGCCTCGTCCTCTTAGGGTCAAACTGTTGCCCTGGAGGGGCAGTTTGACTCCTTCTCCCAGTAGGAGCTGGAAGAAGAGAGGTTCATGTTACTAACCACACTCAACAGAATAGGACTTTCATCATAGTAAGCTGAGGAGTAGGGATGGGAGGAGTTCATGGCTAAAATACCATAGAATCTTGTTATTCTTACAAATATTTACTATAGGTTCTTGAATCAACATTGCTCCATTTGCTGTAGGTAATTAGGATAATTTCAAGAGACCTCAAATGGTTAATTTTTAATTTATTTCAGATTAATATGAAGATACAAATCATTAGGTTACATTGTTTGTGTTTCTTTGGTAACGTTCAAATTGTAGTTGAGCTCTTCACCCAGGGGGTATGCTGCATACCCTTACACTTTCCCCATTAGGTGATAGTTTAGCAATACCCTCTCCTCCCTTTTCTCTTTCCTTTCTGCCCTCTCCCCTCTTCCAGCACTTGAATTTAACTGTGTTTTTCTCTCATGTAGAGGTATAGTTGTTTATCTATTGGTTTCACATTAGTATTGCATACATTGGATACTTGCTTTCCCATTCTTGTGATACTTTACTAAGAAGAATGTTCTTCAACTCCATACAGGTAAATACAAAAGATATTATATAGAGTAAAAGGAACACTTTTACACTGCTGGTGGGAATGCAAACTAATACAGCCTCTATGAAGATAAGTATGGAGAATTCTCAACGAGCTAAAAGTAAACCTTCCATTTGATCCTGCAATCCCATTACTAGGTATCTATCCAAAAGAAAAAATAATAATAATTTTACCATAAGGACATTTGCACTAAAATGTTCATTGCAACTTTTATAATGTTCAGCCGTAAAAAGATGTAGACTTTACATCTTTTGTATCTAAATGGTTAAGTTTTAAATCTGTTTTTCCAGTTATGGTTGTTTCTCTAGGGTACATAGGGATCCCCATGCCCCTATTCTGGAGTTAGAACCATATCTGTTAAGTTTATGAACTCCCCCCAAATAGACTTCTTTTCTGCCTCTAACCCAAAGACCCTCCTATGGGCCAAGAGGTCCTCACACAAGCAGAACAATAGAAGAAGCCTGGAATCTGGGGCAGGAATTGGTTCCTGGACACTCTTAGCAAATTTGCCTATGCTGGTGACCCATTCTTTAAGAAGACTCAAGATAAGGTGGGAGGTAGGGGATGAGAGGGGAGTAACAGAGGTCACCTCCCCACATTCCACACTCCAAGTCTGTCCCCTAAGAAGTGACTAGAAGTGCAGACTGGAACTTACAGAGGGGAGAGGCTCTATAGCAAAGTAAATTGGAGTAGCTCCCTTGGTTCCTGTGGGAAAGAGCTATAGGGATGCTGACTTGGGTTTCACAGAACAAAGAGTACCTTTCTAAAGTTCACTTACCTTTCTAAAGGTAAAGTACACAAACATCTGTCTCAAGAAGAAGGCTGCTGCCTGTCATCACTGGGGTTATTATCTAAGCAAAGAGTAGAAGACTTGTCATTCTTCTATTGCCCTTATTGACCATAAAATTTTCTGATCCTCTGTCTTTGGAGGACGAACGTTGTCCAGTCCTGTATTGCCCAGTCAGGTGGTTCAGAAACACCCTAGGGACTCCAGATCTTACTTGGTGTTTTCCTGAAAAAACAGCATTAACATTCATTACAACTCAAATCAGCAGTTTAATTGCTAGTCTTACTCTAGGACTTTATACTCAGTAGCTGGTGCTTATTCACTGTCCACCCACACATTCCAGCTAAGCTTCCAAGTACAGATGAGCTTCTCAAGAGCATCTGAATTCCACCTTTTCTCCCTCCCCCTTTGAGTGAACTCAGGAAATTGGTTTTAATCCACCAGGCTCCTGTTGCTTAGCAACAAAAGCACCTGCTCCTAGCAACCAGGAGCAACAAAGATGCTGTGGAAAGTAGGGGATGTAGGTGCCCTGCTCTTAATCAGATACTGACTACTGGCCTCCCCAGTGCTTATCTTATGAAGCACGGACACCCTGTCTGAGGTGCTGAGTCATGAAAGGCTGATCTCTGGGACAGATGCCTGAACTCACACCCCATTCCACCCGCCTGGAGCCTTTCTGAATCCTTTCTCCCAGGCAATGGCAGGAAGCTACCAATAACAATAGGGTAGCTATAGGAAATGCCCTCTCTGAACAGGTACAGAGATCACTGGCTGTGTCAGTTCCTCCATTCTGGCCTGATGGGTAAGAGTAGAGTGGGCCAGGCTCCTTTCTCCCTGGACGAGAGTAATTCCTGCATAGGGTAGAGAGTGGAAGGGTGTATTGTATTCCAGTCCATCAGAGCCTAAAGGAGGGGCCATATAAGATAATTCCTTCTGGAAAATCAGGAAACTGAGAGTCAGGACAAGCTCAGGCCCACACAGCCTTTCAGTGACCTCTGGGCCTGAAGCAACACCAGAACCTAAGGCCTCCCAACACAGTCAGCACCCATGAGACTGCAAGAACACTGTGCAGCACCAGAGGCTTCTACCCCTCCTCCCCAAACAATAACAAGGACAAGTTTCTCCACCCCCACCCCCTATCCTTGCCAAGAAGCCTCCTACACTCTTGCCTTCTGAGATAGTCCCAGCTCAGACTAATTCCCAGTACAGATTTTACATTCAATGAGCTGCTTCCCTAGAACTTTTTAACATAACAAGAGTTCATAAAATGCCCAGGAGAGGCCTGTCCAGTGTTCTTACTCTGTGGACAGGCACAGATTGGTATCTTCCTTAATCACAGATCTCCCTGACCTTTACAGGAGGAGGAGGTGCATGCATCCCCCTAACCCTTTTCTAGGCCTTCAAGCTCTGACTTCTGATCACCAGAAGTAAATCACAGAAAGTTGAGGCTAAGGGAACCAGCACCCACAAGGGACCTCATCCCATCTATCCCCCTGGGCTTGGCTCAAGGGACAAGCTTTCCCCTATAAGTTATTTTTGCTTCTCTCCTCCCCCTCCCCCTGCTCCCTCCCAAGAAAAGGGCTTCTGGCCTCTGCCTTCCATCTCCTGGCAACCAAACCAGCAGCCACAGGCTGAGAGGAGCAGCACAGATGCTGCTGCCAAATAAGAAGGTGAATTTGAAGGGATACAATTGCTCTCTTCAGTCACCACCTGCCACCAGCAATGCCACTGGTGGTAACAAATCAGATACAAGGCTTTTCTTATGTTTTCCAGCATTATCTCCCTATGAAAAGTCTTCCAAAGTCAGATAGATATGCCACATTTGGGGAAATACTTTCCTGCTCCATCCTTCCCTGTTTCATATTTAAAACTTGTTTGCCATGGAACCAGTGGAAGAGCATAGTGAGTCCTCCTGTACACATTATCCAGCTTCAAAGATGATCAACTTGTGACCAGACATCACATCATTGCATGCTTTTCAGTGTGTAGCTCTGAAAGACAACCCTTTCAAAGCAAAACTATAGTGTTACCGTAATACATAAAATAATTAACAATCATTTTATACTATCATCAAATACCCAGTCAGTGTCCAAATTTCAAATATCTCACACCAATATCATGGAGGGTTTTTGTTTCTGTGTGTTTTCCATTTTATTGTATTCAGGATCAATATAAAGCTCACACACTAATCTATGTGTTCCCCCCTCTTGAATATACTCAAATTATGAGGAACCAGGATTGTCCCGGAAACTCCTGACTGGCAAGTTTCTCCTGAGACCTCTGTGATCTTGCCCTTAAGCTACAGAAAGTATTATTAGCTCCCCAATTTTGAGATAAGACTGAAATTCAAAGCAGCAAAATGAAGAGCTCAATGTCACTCAGCTACTGAGGTCCTGGCCAGATAATTAACTCTTGTCAGGAATCCTAACTGTGTATGCCCTGATGACCACACTCTGCCTACTCTACCGTCTTTGCCTCCAGAAAAATGAAGGAACCCTTCAGGAAAAGGGCAAGAAAGCCTTCCACAACTCCTGCTCCTATTTCTTTGCCAGTCCATGTCCTATCCAGCATCTGTCCAGACCAGTGCAATCTCATCTCTTCTGATTGCCTTGGCCGAGCTCTCTCTTCTCAAGTGAGTGCTCTTGGGAGCCAACTGACTTCTTGCCTGAGTAAGGGTCCTTCTGGTGGGGGAAGGACGGAGGGCTAGAAGTACAGGGTAGACTTGGGGTAGAGATTCTGGACCCCAGAGTGACAGTGATGCCTCTCATCATTGAGAGGAGGACAGGGAACAGCCTGGGCCTTGGCATCTTCAGGACAAGGGCTTTGGGCTCACCCCTCTCTCCCATAGGCCATTTACCCTCTAGGAGCCACAGGAAATCTTCATTTGTATATGGAAAACACTGCAGAGAAGCAGCTGGGCTGTCCTGTCATTGAAGGAGGCCTCTCAGAGCTGTGGAAACCACTCTGGCCAGAGAGTCCTAGAAGTAGGGTTTGGTCTCTCCTCTTACATTATGCAGCTCTGTGACCCTGGGCAGGCAACTTCCCCTCAGTGGGTCTCAGTTTCTTTATCTAGTAAATGAAGGGGATAAACCAGATGATCTTTGGGAGCCCGTATAATTTCTAAGAAAAGGACACCCACACATTCCTTGGTAAATGACTCCTGGTCTTAATTATCTTTACTGTCCTATAAGGTCTTCCTGCCTGTTTCCTTCTGTCTCTGAGACTTGTTTCCTCTACTTAAGGCCTGTGTGTTGATTGATTAAACATGTTGATTGTCTCAGAAGAGCCTGGCTGGGTGACAAGTATTTCCATTATGACACTTTAAGTGACAATGGTGGTAAAGTGGAGGTGAGACTCCCCTCAAGTCCCTGCTTCTGATCCCCAACACATAGATGACTGATCATAGAACAGACTCCTTGCCCTTCAACTGGCCCTACTCCCCCATCTTCCAGACAAGGAAACAGGAACTTGCCCAAGGTGACAAGAGTGAAGACAAGAAGGAACTTGGGGCAGGGAACAGCTGAGGATCACTTTCAGGAGTAATCTTTCCTGGGCAGAGGTAGGAGATGCCAAGGAGGAGAGCCAGTCAGCTAATGAGCAGAGTTGGCATATGAACTAAAACTATATTACAAAACTCATCCTCAGGGAGATCCTGGGTCCTTCTGGGGAAACACAATGGACACACACACACACAACATACCACAGAGGAGGTCACAAGCATATATGACTACTAGGTGCCTTAGCTGGGACTCTAACTTGACCATCCCACCCAGTGGCCACTGAGTCTACTGGCGGTGTCATTCAATGAATAGTGACTGAGTTACTGAGCATTGAACAGTGAACAACAGGGACATGGTCCTGGCCCTCTTAGGAACTTGTAGCCTAGCTAGAGAGGCAGATTCTCAAGAGGGTATTACAACCTGAGGGGATACCCCTCCCTGGGGTAAAGTAAGCTAGAGGACTGTGGGAACCCAGAAAAGCCCATCTCAGTGATTCAGGGATTATCCTGTGATTCAGGCATCATCTTGGCTATACTCATTTCTGGAGGAGTCTGGTTGGTCACAGAAGGCAGCCTTGGAAAGCAATTTGTCTCCCCTCTTTAGGTCAAACAAGGAAAGTTGAAGATATGGAGGACTTTCAGGCACTTTCTGTCATCTCAGTGAGAATTTGGGAGCTTCTGGGCCTTGAAGGAGAGATGGGGATCCCTCCCTTCTTTAGACCAAGGATTCTTCAAGTAGTGGGCTGGGTTGGGGCCCCTCAGCTCACTGTTGAGGTTTCAGTGGCTTTTCCAAGCAGAAGTTGCCTATGAATCAGGTGGCCTCTCTCTTTCTGACTGTGGTGATGTGAAGTGTGGGCTATGGTGCCTCAAAAACTGGCATAATGGTGGTGCCTGTAGCTCAAGCGGCTAAGGCACCAGCCACATACACCACAGTTAGAGGGTTCGAATCCAGCCTGGGCCTGCCAAAAAATGACAACTACAACCCAAAAATAGCTGGGCCTTTTGGCTGGCGCCCTTAGTCCCATCTATTCAGGAGGCTGGAATTAAGAGAATTGCTTAAGCCCAGGAGTTGGAGGTTGCTGTGAGTTGTAACACCACAGCACTCTACCCAGGGCTATAGCTTGAGGATCTGTCTCAAAAAAAAAGAAAGAAAGAAAGAAAAAGAAAAAGAAAAGAAAAAGAAAAACTAGCATAAGTTCTGAAAAAAGTTTTCTTTCTTCTGCAGAAGCAGAGGAAACATTCCCTTCCTCAAACCTGTGTTTATTATTTATTTCCTATTAGCCTTGACAATTACCATAAAGGTCCCTGAGCAAGCCAGTCCCTTTTGTATATCCCTGCTGTTCTTCTCCTGTGTATTGAGGGTGGTAGGGGGATGACACTGAGAGGGAGGGGAAAAGGCATGGAAAATGTCCTGCAGATTCTGTATTTTCTAAATCACCTCATTTTCCAGAGTGGTTTGTAAATCCTGAGCCATTGAGGAGTTGTGTGTTTCCTTGGAAGAAAAGGGTATGGGCCGTTTGGTCCCTATCATGACCCACTTCCCTCACCGCTCTCAATACACCTGAGGTGCTCTTTTCTTGGCTGCTTCTTCTGGAGAGGAGGTGTGCCCATGGAAAATACTGATACAGTCAGTCTCTAGTCCTTTGAGGCCCAGGGTTCCACTTTTCATCTCCCTTAAGCCACACTCCAGACTTTCATTGGGAGAGAAAACACAGTCCTGGTGATATCTAGCCTTCTTTCTCAGAGCTGGGAATTGAGGACCAAAGAACACAAGGCACTTACCCTTGTTCCAGAGAACAGAAAATTGGAAATCCCTATCTTGCTCAATTATTAGTAATTTGAAACAGTGGGTATCGCAGGGTATATTCTGGAATAGAATGCACAATTCCTGATAAAGCTCTGAGAAAATTATCAACCTCAATGCAATTCTGAGCCTCTTCCTTCTACCCTATTTATAATACTTTATACTTCATTTCATAGATGGACAGAATACAGGGGACATTTGTATATAATTCCACAGCAATACGGCAACCAATTGCAAATTTTCTTAATTGTAGCCTTCATAAATAGTATGAATAGATGTTTTGGCTTATGAACATTGTCCCACTATAATTATTAAAATTAAAATTCTCTTTCAAAACTGGCATGGCTTAGATGATAAATTATGTGTTCCCCCATTTATATGCCATTCTTCTTCATTTGTATTATTTTATATAGTCCTTATAATAACCTTATAATATTTCTATTTCTCCTATTTTACAGGGTAGGCAAATAAGTTTGAAGTGGTTAAATTACTTGCCTGAAGGAATATACTATGTAGAAGATAAATGGTGAAGCCAGGCTTCTGACTCAGGTTACGTGGTGCTAGAACTGGGACTTAATTGCCATAATATTGCTTATTGTCTCCAGACCAAACTCTCACCAAAGAGTCCTTGGGCTATGCCTCAAACAGCTCACTCACCCTTTACTTGTAAACTGTTGGACATGATTTTACCTGGGATTGCCAAATAGTACAAAGCAAACAACCTAGGATGGGAGGAGGGCACAGAGCTACTATCCCCAGATCTAGTGGCTAAAAAACCTTTATAGTGGCAGCTGATAACAATAGCACAAGCCAGATGAGTGTGGAGATTGTAGAGGTGCAACCACAGCCCTTGGGCAGGTAGGGGAAGAGGCAAACTCTGATGCTGTTACCTTTTCTGGTGGGCCCCACCTCTGTTCTGGCTCCCTTTGGTTTCAGTCTCCAGAGAATCCAACATTGTAAAACTGTCTCCCCCTAACCAGAAGGCTACTGTGGGTACTTGGGACACCCACCTTTTACCTTGCTGTCTCATTCCCTTCTCTGCATTTGTTCCTGGATGCAGCCTGGCACTGCAGGCTGCAAAAAAATTCATCCTGAATAGAGCATCATTCTCTTCTACTAAACCCCAAACCCAAACCTATAGTTCTTTATGTGATATATTTCTTTCTAAAGGAATTTGTCTTGACATGGAGGTCACCCCTTCCAAAGAGCACATGCCTCAATAAATAGTTTCTGTTTACCTTGAAGCTTGCTAGTTTGTGCACTCCCACCCCCAACCAAGCCTCTGGGGAATGCCATCCACACAGAAGGCTGCAGCGGAAGCAGGAAAACCTGGCTTTTACTAATACCTGTTTGCCTCCAAAACTTACCAGGTGGGTACTAAGAGGAGCCCAGACCAGTCTTTGGCCCACTACATGAAAAGATCTTTTGAAGTATTCTAAACACCCAAGGCTCAGGCCTGAGGATAGTGCTTCAGAGATTCTCTTCAAAGTGTTCACCCAAATTCTGTTCACCTTACTCACCCAAGGAATATTTCTGAGGTTCTGTGTTCAAGCACTATCTGGAATGCAGGTACAGGCTTGAAATCTTGGAGTCCCTCTCAGCTTTCTCCTCCCTCCTCTCCAGAAAAAGTACACTCTCTTTAAAATCCTATCATTATGTAGTAGAAAAGTACAATGTAAGTGACAGTGTGTTACTTTAAGCTCTAGCACTAACATATCTGTGACTTTGCATGATGCATTGATAATCTCCTGGGGCCTTAAAGGAGGTTGGTCTAAATGAGCACTAAGTGTTGTTATTTCAGACACTTGTGTATGCAATTCAGTCTTAATCTTCTTCCATTGGTAGGTCCCTAGACCAGTGTTTCTAATACCCTCCCACTAGCCTCATGAGTGGCAGCTTTCAATCCTGCCTCCATATTCTTATGGCACAGTGACCACAGTCTTTTTTTTTTTTTTTTTAGCATTCCATTTGGACCTGCATGGGCTCTGGGCTCTCTAGTACCTAAAAATCCGAGTCCATTTCCTGACCTTGTCATTCAAAGCTCTCCACACTCAAGAGTTGGGGGAAAGATCAGTACACATCCATTTTGTGAGTCTCTCTGGATATATTAAAACAAACGTCAAAATCTGGCCTCAAAACTTGTGGTAATTTTGAAATACCTTCAATAATTAAACATTGTATCATACAAATATAATGCAATGGATGTCACTCATAAGATAATTACAGGATAAATAAGGTTTACACTGGAGACCTTTTCTGAATGAGAATTTTAACCAAACAGTCCTTCCAACTGACCTCTCTCTTCTCTCCCCACTCTCACAATGGATCTTGACGATCCACAACAATAGTTGATCCAATCCAGGGCTTCCCAAACCTCGCAGTGCCATCATCAAATTATCCAGGTGGTACAGATGCAGCCAGCCAAGCTGGTCAACAGGCTGGCATCTGGGATCACTGAACAAGCTTTCTTGGTATGTATTAGCCTCCTTGGACTGGCCAGAATGTTGGCTTGCACTGCTCCATAGCCGTTACAGTCTCTAACACCAGGTCAAAATCCTGGCAGGTTCTTAAGGTTGGTTTTATGCCTGAGGTCCAGGGTGGACATGTGTTTACAACTCTGGCTGTGCTCCTGTTGTCTGTCCACCCACTCCAGGGGCATCACAGAGCCTATCCAAGAAGACACCCAAAGTTTTAAAGACCCTGACATTACCTTCCCTCTTTCTCTAACCAAATTATATAATTGTTCAAACTTCTCTTGGCCTATTCCTATCCCTTACCTTCTCTTCAATCACCTCACTTCTGTGTTCCTGACCAGAGGCCTCCAGAGACGGAGTTAAAAAGGAGTGAAGGAATAGGCTTGGTCTTTTGTCTGATTTTATTTTGACCCACACTGCTTTCTTTGCACCCTGTGAGCACATACATAGGTATTCGAGGAAACCAGCCCAAACTTCACAGTCAATAACTTCAAGGAATTTCTCTGCTCCTGGTACAGCAGAGAGCTGGGGATACTCTGTTTGTCTTCTTTGCACCTTTTGTCACCTCATATGGAGGTATCATTAATAATGAAAGGATAAACTATGACCTTGCTGGAAAATGGCATGTTTACCTCATCCCTGGTTTTCCAAGCTCATGGTGACTACAGGGTTGCTGGAACATAGTAAAAATGGGTATGAAGGCATGCCATTGATAATGCAGTTGAGAATAAGGGAAAGAACATTAGACAAGGGGTCAGAAGACTCAAAGTTAGGCCCACTTCTGGTGTTAGCTATCTTTATGTCCTTGGACAAGCCACTCAAACTCTTTGGCCCCAATTCCTTTCTTTGCAAAATAAGGCACAAACAACAAAGTAGCTTAAATCAAAGATTTTAAAGGTGGACATACTGGATTGGAGTGTGACCTAGTCAACTCACCAAATCTTTTTTGGTCTGTTTATTTACTTGTTATTTACTTGAGAGTAACAGCACTAATATTATCTACCTTATGATGCTGTTATGGCAACTAAATATGATGACATAGCTAATAATAATAATAAGGAATATGACATAGTGCCTGTCACATAGTAAGTGCTACATAAGTGTTAACTATTGCTGCTACTACTACTACTTCAGCTAACATGAAGAAAATGAGGGTGTATGGAAGGATATTTGTTGGCCAATTTATCTTATACAGTTTCCATGAAGATCTAATGAGATAAAAACTGGAAAAGGGTTTTATAAGATAAAATAACTCTTCAAAGGTGAGGTTTGATTGACATTAAACGACAAAGGTGTTGGGACCTTCCTCCTCATTGCCAAGAGGTGATCGTCAATCTATAGACTCTGGTTTGCTTAGTGATGACATGAGTGGCTACTGCCTTCTCCACCCCTCTTGCCATCATGATGATTTGCTCCTCCTGGCAGATTGAATTGAGGGAAAAGGTTAGAAACTTTAATCTCCAACCTTATGTGAACTCTATTACTCCCATCTCTACTACAGAGGCAGCTGTCAGATAAGTAGCCAGTGCCCAGCCTAGGACCAGACTTCTGTTTACATTTGCCCTACTGAGGGTCTGGCTCCTAGTTACCAGAAGTCAGGCTTTCTGCTGCTGTATTTCAGGTTTGGGGGGTATTCTGGAGCCCATGCTATACTGTGAGGACCCACTGCTCTGGGAAATCATTAACTTCTGTACACAAAGACATGTTGTTGCATAACAGTCTTCCACATACCAGGGAGGGAGAGGGGTATGTGGGGGGGAGAAGAATTCCCTTCAGTAGGAGCCTAGGAGGAGTGACTGTCCTCATCTGCTCACCCCAAGAATATTTAGTTCTTACATGCCAGGTTTCTAATATCACCTCACTTAATCTTCACAAAATAAACATGTAGCTGGTACTTTTATAAGGTCCATTTTCCAGGTGAAGAAACTGAGGCTTGGAGAGATGTGAAATAAGTTGCTCAAGGTCAAACAGCAAGTAAATAGATCTTGTTCTTAAATCCATGTCTGTCCATCTCTAGAGCCTGTACCCTTAACATTATAGAAAGGGAAATCCAGCTCAGAACCTTCCTATAGTGGTACAGGTCCCACCTTGGTTTCAGGATGGTCAAGTTGGGGCTTAAGGAAATTTTCCCAGCTGAAAAGCAGGTTGCTGACCATTGGTCTGAAGGAACTTTTGATTTCCCTCCTCTGTTCTTTCCTTCATTTCCTCATCTTTCTCAGAAAACATGTCATGAAGAGGCAGTATCCCTGGAAAAGACTTTTTAGATTGAACAAGTGAGCTCTGCTTATATTTTCCCAGTCCCTTTGCCCTCTTTCCCCTACCTCTCTACCCTTCTACTCTGACAAGGAATCCAAGGGATTGTCAGCAGATCCTTCTCAGAGGCAAGAACCCAGCCTAAATGACCTCTTAAGATTTCCTCTGGACTTGGCTGCTTCGTGAAGCATAGCAGCAGGATCCTAACTGTGGAGTCAACATTAATTATTAGCATGGCTCTGAGAATCAAAGCCAGATTGATCCTGGCAGCCAGTTTTCTCTGGATTGATTACGTTGTCATCTGTCCCAGCAGATCATCCCAGTTTTCCTTCCTAATGCTGAACTACAGTATGGGGAGAGCTACTTCTGGACACAGAATGATCACTTGTTCCTTTGGGGTGCCTACTGGAAACATCTGCCCAAAGTGACTGCCTCCTCAGCTCAAAAGTGTCATCAAAGTTGCAGTCATGGCCTTATCAAGTTTCAGTATCAAGGTAGAAAGGGGCTCATCATTTTGACATTTGTTTCTTGTTTTGGCTCTACAACGACACTGATGCTTCCTGAAAGCAGAACTAAGATTGGTCATCTGACTCCTTCTTCTCCTTCTCTGGTAATTGGACACCCCCATGTTTCCAAGGAGAGTATGGAGATTTGTTAATCTAGTAAAGAGCAGCTGGTGAGCTCCAGACATCATTGCCCAGTCCTAACTACTCACTCACTCTTTTCTGATCCATGCATTCAAAGTTCCTTTCTCAACCTTACAGGGTCCTGGTCAGTGTGTGGCTTCCAGCCACCACCTAGAAGTTGCAAGGCAGAGAGGCTAAAATGGCAGGGAGCCAAATGGGGGAATGGATAGGGCATAGTGATGGAGGAGACCAGAGCTCTATCACTACCCCCGCCATGAACTAAGTCTGTGGGCCTTATGTCTTCATCTGTAAAACAACAGGAGGATCATTGTTTAGCCTTTGTTTAACACCTCTCAGTGCCTAGTGTTATGGGGCATAAAGCTTGGGAGTAGGACTGTAGAAACTTTGAAGTGGATCCAGGTTAGGAGGCACTGTCCTAGAGTCCAGGAGTGCCAAGTCCAAAGAGCCATTGCCTAACAGGTAGGGAACCCCAGAGACAGGTGAGCTTGGCTGAGAGGCAATTTGGGATTTGATTAATGTCTAAAGAGATTGAGAGAGGTCAATAATAAATAAATGGCTTAGTAGGCGGAGAGACAAAAGCCCAGAGGGGAAGGGGAATCTCAGGGACTTTCCCATGGAGCCTCAGGGGAGACAGCCTGAGAAGGATGAGGACAATGTAAGAGGACATATGAGGAGAACAATCTTACCAGAGGCCTTTCAGGCATCATAGTGCTGTGGAAAGAGCACTGGATTAGAAATCCAAAAATGGAAAGTTTCATCCTGGCTCAGCAATAGATTTGCTGCGTGTCCTCCCTAAGCCTCAATTTCTTCATCTGTGATTTTTTTGTATGTTTTCCCCCCAAAGCTTTATTGAGGAACAATTCATAGCCTAACAACATATATTCATATATTTCAAATGTATAATATGGCATGTTTTGACATATGTACACACTCAGGAAATTAGCACCACAATCATCATAATGGATATTTGCATCACCTCCAAAAGTTTCCTCTTATCTCTTTGTATTTCCTCCCTCCCACTTCACTCCTGGCCCTTCTCTACCCCCAGAAAACCACTGATAAGCCTTCTGTCATTACAGATTAGTCTTTATTTCCTAGAGTTTTACATATGAACTTGTACAGTATATAATTGTTATCAGGGTCCAACTTCTTTCACTCAACATGATTATTTTAATATTCATCAATGTTGTTGCACATATCAATACTTTTTTCTCCTTTCTTCACTTCTTCCTTTGGGGGAGGTGGTGTTGAATATTATTAACATGGAATGGTCTCTAAAAGATGGCTAAAATTTAAAAGCAGATTATAAGTGGTGTTTACCTTATACACTATCTTTGACAAAAATATAAACATGTACAAGGTCTGACAATTGAGTTTGTACTTCTACAGTTTCCCCTCTAGAAAATGAGGGGAGTATTTCAAAGTACTCCCCTTGGCCATCTTGTGAGCATAGTGATATTCAACAATGAGGCATGTAGCACTTTTTCTGGGATGAATTCATGAACTTAATTTTCTGACCTCATCCATATGTATAGAAAAATCTGAAAAATTCCTTTAGGGGGGATCTGGAAAGGAAAAAGGAAAAAGAAAGAAAAATCTAGAAGAATACCTACCAAGGGAAACATATTTGTCTCCAAGTGATTGGAATTGTGGATTTATTTTTGCCTTTCTTCTCTATTCTCTAACTTTTCAATTGTGAAAATATATAGCTCTTTTAATAAGTAGGAAAATGTTACTATATTGTAAAAACAATTTTATTGAAATACAGTTGACATTCAATAAATGGCCTATATATATATAAGTTTTGATATATGTGTACATCATGAAGCCATCATGATAATATTCAGGATGATGAATAAAAGGTCCTCTCTCCATTCACAGGTAACCACCATCCTTCTTTCTGTTACTACAGATTAGTTTGTATTTTCTAGAACTTTACATAAATGGAATAAAAGTGGGTACATTTTTAGTCTGGCCTCTTTCACTCACCATAATGTTTTGTTGGTTTTTTTTTTTCTTTTTTCTTTGTTTTTTAGACAGAGCATCACTTTGTTGCCCTTGGTAGAGAGCCATTGTGTCATAGCTCACAGAAACCTCAAACTCTTGGGCTCAAACAATCCTCTTGCTTCAGCCTCCCAAGTAGCTACAACTACAGGCACACACCACAATGTCCAGCTATTTTTTATAGAGATAGTGTCTCACTCTTGCTTAGGCTGGTCTTGAACTCATGAGCTCAAGTGATCCACCCGCCTCAGCCTTCCAGAGTGCTAGGATTACAGGTGTGAGCCACCATGCCTGGCCTACCATAACCATTTTGAGATTCATCCAAGTTGTTGCACGTATAAATAGTTCATTCTTTATTATTGCTGAGTAGTATTTCTTGGTATGATGTACCATAATTTTTCATCCATTTATATGTTGATGGACATTTGAGTTGTTTCTAGTTTTTGACTATTATAAATAGCTGCTATAAACATTTATGTACAAGTCTTGATATGAATATATGAGGTCTAAAAATTGTGAATTCATTCTAGAAAAGGTGCTAGTATCACTATAGTCCCCTTCAAAGTACTCACCTTAAGAAGCTATGCACCAATGTTAGTGCCTAGTCCACACTTCAAAGCAATTTTGGAACTCTTTTTCTGAAATGACCATCAAAACTACTGTCATGTGGCACCCAAAAACATGCAACAATAATAATGAATGCCACCTAGAAACATTAATGAATGCCACACATCAACATGAACACAGCTATGAGACACTGACATATCAAGGTTATGAAAACTTACCAAGTAGTTTATGTAGTGCTGCCAACAAAAGCACATGGTGGCAAGTTTGTGAACGTAATCATTAGATAGCATTTGATGGCAACTCTGATGGTCATTCCAGAAAAAGAGTTCCATAATTGCTTTGAAGAGTGGACTAAGTACTGGTGTCAGTGCATAGTTCCCCCAGGGGAAAACTTCAAAGGTGACCATAGTTATATTCAGCAATGAGGCATGTAGCACTATTCCTAGGATGAGTTTGCAAACTTAATTGTTAGACCCTTCTATGCTATAACTTTGAGGGGTTTGCTGGGTTATGGTAACTCTATATTTAGCAATGTGAAGAAAAGCCAAGCTGTTTTCCAAAGTGACTGCACTAATCAAGGGGATCCAAATAGGACCAGAGGAGATCAAACTGTCACTCTTGGCAGATGATATGATTATATATCTGGAAAACCCTAGGGAATCAACTACAAAACTCCCAGAAGTGACCAAAGAATACAGCAATGTCTCAGGATACAAAATTAACACAAATCTGTAGCCTTTATATATACCAATAATAATCAAGGGGGGAAAACAATCATGGATTCTATTCTCTTTACAATAGTGCCAAAGAAGATGAAATATCTGGGAGTGTATGTAGCTAAGGATGTGAAAGATCTCTATAATGATAACTATGAAACTCTGAGAAAAGAAATAGCTGAAGATGTTAACAAATGGAAAAATATACCATGCTCATGGCTGGGAAGTATCAACATTGTTAAAATGTCTATACTACC
>CAUYRH010171465.1:0-48307 GCA_963574655.1 Perodicticus potto | reverse complement strand
GAGATGGAGAAAGACCGGGAGAGGAACGGAGAGAGCATCTCCCTTCCCACTTGAAATCTCTCCCTCTACCAGGAGCTTTGGTGTTTTCTGTATTCTTTTCTGTAAATCAATTCTGTCTTACCACGGAGGGGTGGGGGGGGAATAATGTAATGAAGAATAATAAAATACATATATTTTTTAAAAAAAAAAGTATACTTGAAGCAATAATTATAGTTCTGTATATGCCATAATAGTATAAAAATGGAGTTCAGAGAAAGATAAGATTAATTTTATTTGGAGCAATAGAAAATCCTTGTAGAAGGAACTTGACAAGGAATGTGAAGAATGAGTAGACATTTGCACCAGAATGTTTATTGTAGCCCAATTCATAATTGCCAAGTCATGGAAGCAACCCAAGTGCCCATCCACCCATGAATGGATTAACACATTGTGGTATATGTACACCATGGAATACAATGCAGCCATAAAAAAGATGGAGACTTCACATCTTTTATGTTTACCTAGATGGAGCTGGAACATATTCTTCTTAGTAAAGTATCTCAAGAATGGGGGGAAAAAGTATCCAATGTATTCAATACTACTATGAAATCAATATATAATCACCTACACATTCATAGGAATGATAAAACATAACTATAGTCCAGAAAGAAGGAGGGAAGAGAAAAGAGAAGGGAGGGGTGGGAGGAAACTGGGAGGAGCGAGGATTTTGATACATTTGGGAGGGTACATGATACATTTCTATACTATTAAGAATAGAGTATGAGTGTTTTTGCCACAACCAATAATTAAGCAAGGAGATGGTTATGTTAATCAGTTAGATGTAAGCATTCCACATTGTATGCCAAATCAGCACATTGTACCCCATAAATGCATTAATGTACACAATTAAGTTTTTTTTTTTGTTGTTTGTTTGTTTGTTTTTTGCAATTTGGCTAAGGCCGGGTTTGAAAGTTGTTGTTTTTTTGTTTGTTTGGTTGGGTTTTTTTGCAGTTTGGCTGAGGCCGGGTTTGAACCCACCACCTTCAGTATATGTGGCCAGCGCCCTACTCACTAAGCCACAGGCGCCACCCAAGATTTAATAAAGAATTTTTTTAAAAAAAGAATTTTCTATGGAGCAGCGAGAAGTCTATCAGGTAGTGAGAATACTCCCAGTGCTGCTGTATAAATGCAGGGTGTCTGGGAATGAAGAAGAGTTCAGAAAGACAAGAGCATGGGAATGATGAGAAAGACAGACTGAGGCCAGAGGGTCAAAAACCTCTGGGGTCACGCCACAGGGTTTGCCATCTTACCTGCTAATGTGCATGCTAGGAAACTGCTGAGAACTGATCTAAGGCCCTAGCGATGTGTCACGTCATAGACATCAATATTGTAGGTCATTATTTGTTCCTGTTCAGATTGTAATTCATTATTCAGAAGTTAAACTTCAAGAATTAAGTCTGGCCTCAACAAAACAGTGCAACAGGCCAGGGGTGGTGGCTCATGCCTGTAATCCTAGCACCCTGGGAGGCTGAGGCAGGTGGAGTTCAGGAGTTCAAGAATAGCCTGAGAAAGAGCGAGACATTGTCCCTACTAAAAATAGGAAAAACTAGCCTGGCATGCTGCTGAGTGCCTGTAGTCCCAGCTACTCGGGAGGCTGAGGCAGGAGGATTGATTGGGCCCAAAAGTTTGAGGTTCTATGAGCTAGGGTGTCACGGCACTCTACTAAGAGCCATAGAATGAGACTGTCAAAAAAGAAAAAAAATAAATAAAAGCAGTGGAACAGGTGAAGTTGGCTTTAGTCCTTCCTTTTGTGGCTTCTTCCTTGGCCCTTTAAGGTCCATTTCAGACCTCCAGGGCCATCTGAAAGCCTCTGGCTGTCCATCACACCTACTACCAAGCTGCCAGAGCTTCAGGCCCTCATGCATGCTCCCAGCTCCGGTCTCTGCCATCCTTCTTGCTCCACCAACATATGAAAGCCCCTACTTCTGTTTCATTGACAAGACTGAGAATGGACTAAACAGATAACCAGTCTCAAATGCTAGTCCAGTCAGTGGCCCTCCTTAGCAATGTTACCCTGCAGTCGAAGAGAGCCCCCCAGACGCAGCGTGAACAGCCCTCTGACCTCACTTCCTATTAGCTCCTCCACCTGCCCTTTCCCCAACTTCGCTCCCTCCCCTCCCATCCTGCCACAGTCAGAACACCTGCGCTCATGCAGACAAAAGAACTTCTATACACTACATTCTCTCTCTCTTTTTTCTTTTCTTTTTTTTTTTTTTTTTTGAGACAGAGTCTCACTTTGTTGCCCTCAGTAGACTGCTGTGGCGTCACAGCTCACAGTAACCTCAAACTCTTGGGCTCAAGGAATTGTCTTGCCTTAGCCTTCCGACTACAGGCGCCCGCCACAATGCCCGGCTATTTTTTAGAGACGGGTGTCTCACTCTAGCTCAGACTGGTCTTGAACCCGTAAGCTTAGGCCATCCACCCACCTCTGCCTACCAGCATGCTAGGATTACAGGCGTAAGCCACCACCCGGCTATAGACCATACTCTATAGAATGCTCAAAGCAGGATTGCTCCAGAACATCTGAGGTTACCAGTAGCTTGCCTGTTTCTTCTCAGAAAATAGAAGCTGCTCTAGGCCAACAACTGACCCTGCCCTTCCCTCTGGACCTGAGTTTCGTCTCAAGATCTCCTGGGGTATGAGTCCAGCAGCTCCCCATCCTCATGACTAAAAACGAGATGATGTCACTGTGTGCTGTGGAGCTGTTTCAGCATGCTGACTGCAGAGTTGAGTGGATTTCTTTCAGGTTTTGTTTTGGCTGCCAGTAACCCAGGGCTCAAGGCTTGTGAGCAGCTCCAGGTTTCCGGGAATTGAGAAGAGACCCAGGAAGTTGGCATTGGCACAGCTGTTGCTGGGACAGAGAGCCAAGGTAGCCTGAAGGGTGCAGCCCATTCCAAGGAGCTGCAGGTGGAAGGGGTTTGTGCATAAGGAATGGATAAAAATGAGCAATTATATTCGAGACAGATCCACTCCTTCAGTGGTAATATATTTTCTTCACATATTTTCTTTTCTTTTCACAGCAAGCAAACACATGTGAACCTAGTGACTGTGAAGTTGGTCATATCGATTACTCAGTTCTTCTCAAATCTTCAAGCATGAAGCATTGCAAACCTTCAAGTGTACACTGAGGAAAGAAAGAAAGGATAAAAAAAAGAACTGCATGGCAAGGCCTGAGGAAAAGCCTGTGAAAAGAAAATGGTAAGATAAAGCAACACAATTTCAAATCTTAATCTCCCGCAATGGTGCCTCTAAAGCTGTGCTTTGCACATTTCTGAGTGGGACTCTTCAAAACTCCATGTCATATCATGTTATAACCTTGCTTCTTATCTGTCCATGATGGCTTTCAAGGGCCAGTAATTCCCTCTATGCAGCAGAAAAGTTCATAGTAGAGATTTGCACACTTGACTAAGCTTCCTGCCTTGCTTTTTGTGGCATGCCGGTGAGGGAGAGAGATTTGTTTTCTCTTTCAGAACTAAATCATGCAACTGCCAAGGACACAGTCTAGATGCAAACTGGAATCACTCACTGGGTCACATGATCTACAGAACAACAACTTAATATTAGACTCTCTGCATTTCTCTAGTAAAACACGTAGCTAGAATGCAGGCTCTTGCATTTTTTTTTTCAAGTAAAAGTGAACAAAGGGAACATCTACAAGGGCGATTCCTTTGGCGCCCTCTCCTCAGACACCCTGTCTTTGTACCTATGCCCCAGCACCAGAGATGGCCTGGAGTCCTGCAGGCTGGTCATCTGCTGGGGTGACAGTGATACTGGCACTACAGAGAGACACTGCCATCTGCCATAGTGGGTAGGAGAAAACCCATTTTTTCTCCTCCTCTACCCACACAGTGACATTCTGACTGGCCTGAGGCTTACACAAGGAGAGGTAGGAGGAAAGAGCTCTGAACTGCACCCCCTAGACCCAGGGCCACAGATACAAGTGCCAGCTGGGGTGTAAAGCGAAAGGATGGCTGGGGTCTACAAAAAGAAAAGGAAGAAGGATAACATCATCCAATCAATATGTTATGGGCTTTTGCTGTTTTAATAATGACAACCATCATTCTTAAAAAATTAAGATAACAGGCCAGCTAGGAGATTGTCTCTCTCCCAGTACCTCCCTCAAGAAACGGTGGCCACTTCTATAAACCTGGTGCTCAGTCTCCTACCCACCGGGGCTGGTGGGTTCGAACCTGGCCTGGGCCTGCCAAATAACAATAACAACTACAACAGAAAAATAGCTGGGCCATTTTGGTGGGCACCGGTAGTCCTTGCTACTTGGGAGGCTGAGTCAAGAGAATCACTTAAGCCCAAGAGGTTGAGGTTGCTGTGAGCTGTGACACCAGGGCACTCTACCAAGGGCAACATAGTGAAACTCTTAAAAAAAGTTAAGATAACATTCAGAAACAAAAACAAAATTAGTTCTTCTGGGCAAGCTGATATACTTTCTTGTGTTAAGGACAAGATCTGCTCTCTTTTTCCCTTGACTTTCAAGAAGCTCAAAGCTACGTGTTGCACTTGCCTTTGATTTTTGTAGACACGGCTATCTTTCCCTCTCCTTCCCACCCATTTTCTCTCCCAGTGCACACACATACATCATACACACGTCATACACACACACATACATCATATACACATTCGTCATACACACACAATATGCACATATACTAGAGTCACAGGCTCTTCTATTTTTACCTTTGGCTTTATTGCATTTGTCTCTTTGATTTTAAGTTTTACCACAAGTCCTTATGCAAAGTAAAGTAATAAATTAACAAAATCAATAGTCTCTATATGCAGGAGGCTGATATTTCCAATTCTTCAACTGAAATACCACACGATCGGGTGCCAAGGAATTTAGACAACCTAGAAACAGATTTCACCCTTGGTTCCCAGAGTGATGCTGAGGACAAGACCTACAGGTTTCTGTCCGTGCTTGGGTGAAATAGACCCAAAATAGTAGGATCCAGAGCCCTATCTTCTCCACCTTGAAGTTCAATCTCTCTCTCTCCCTCATACACACACACACACACACACACACACATACACCCCTCTTGCCTGGTAGTCTACAAAGATGTGACATAGGAAACATAAGTACAATACTGGTTTAACTATCCCAGAGCTCTTAAGCCCTTATTATAAAGTCCTGCATTAATATGTGCCATTGTCTTATTTTTAATTACCTTATTTTTTTTGTATTTTCACAAAAAAACTTTTCCAAATGTCCAAACTTAATGGAAAGGACCTTTAAATTAGTTCATCATTTTGGCCTTCCCAGTGAACTCCAAAGCTATTCTAATTTAAGAATAGAAAGAAAACTTCTTTTTGTCCACATTTTAAAGATTTAAAGTATTGTATTTCCTTTTGGAAGTTTTTTGCTTTTGTTTTTGTTTTTACTCACTATTGTCTCTGTCTGTAAGCCAACACTGAATAGGGATGATACACATTGGAAAGAAGCTGTAGATTCAAAATTAATCTCTACTAAAGCTAATTCCTGCATAAATTAAGCTAAAATGTTTTTCAACACTATAAATCAAGAGCAGTATCTATAAATAAAGCATGAACTTGAGTTTCCTCATTTATAACTTTAATCCATGAACTTCAGCATGGGAAGGACAATTTTTTTTCTTCTTTTTTAGAGCTACATGGCTAGCCACCTCAAAGATTGTAGTAGATATTGTAGAATCAGTGGATTTCCTCTCAATGCCTTAAAAAGCTAACATGCAGAAACCCACAGAAGAATCCCTTCTGCATTCCTCTGTATGCTTGTGCAAAATATCATGACCCTCCCCTTGGGACCAACAAATCAGAAAAAAAATTGCCAATGAAGATCTGAGAACGGGGTGAGAGAGGCACCCATACCTCTGAGGATTATAACGTTGTTCTGCTGCATGAAGTGCCTGGTCAGTTGTCACACAGGTTGTTCTATGGCTATATTTGGTTCTTGGAGAATCCATGAGGTGGGATTAAAACAGGTGTCTGGATGGCAGAGCTGAGAACTAACCTGTAGTGGGCGCTGTGGTGCACCCCCAGCCCCTCAGGCCTGCGCACTCCTCTTCCAGCTGTGGGATGTTGGCAGCTAACAGACTTGCCTGGGAAATTACAACACACCCTGACCTTTCTGCATGGCCGGGGCAGCCAGCAGCCAATGCAAGTGTAAGAGGCCAGCCCTCATGCCTCAATTCTCTCTTGAGATTTATTCGCCAAAACTACATTGTGCAACAAGATTGCCATGGGACTGGGGGTCAAGATAGCTGATTAGAAGGAGCTTTCATCAGATTGTCCTGGCTAGAAGGAGAAAAATTGGACTGAGTGAACTTGGAGCAGTTGAAATTGGGTAGATCACAGGGAGAAGAAATAAGGCCTTCGACAACCCCACTGAGACAAACTGCAAGGATGAAGACAATATGATAGTCATTAGCCAGATTAACTACTCAAATTTAAATTTAGTTTAATTTAAAATTCAGTTCCTCAGTCATTATAGCCAGATTTCAAGTGTCAATGTCTGTAGGTCACAAGTGGCACCTCTACTGGACAGTGCAAATTCTATAGACGATTTCCATCTCAAGAAAGTTCCCATCTCAGTGCAAATTCTGAGACGATTCTGTCTCAAGAAAGTGCAGCACCACTTCCATGTCCACGCCTCACAGGTCAGACCCAGGTGAGGCTCTACCCGAGGCAATAATATCCTTGCTCAACTCTTTCTCTTTCCTTGTCCCACTTCCTTATCTCTTTTAAAAGATATTTAGACTCTTTTTTAAGGTTTTTAATTATTTTTTTGAAGAATACTCCCTCAATAAATCCTGTGCATTCAAATTCCTATCTTGGGCTGTGCATCTAGGGAATTCCATCTAAGACACTATCTATTGCTTTCAACTCATTGTAAACCAGCAACTAAGCATTTATACATGGAAGCTTTTACCCTAAAAGATAACATGTATGCTTCTTTGCTCAAGTGTAGGCTGGGAACATCAATAAGCTAGGCTTTCATAAAAGGAAAAGGTTCTGGAGCACACGAATGTTGTTTTTAATTACCCAAGGTTATTATAAGTGTGTATGTCTCTGCAAGAGGCAAGGCCCTTGCTGCATCTGCAGGCAATGGCCAGATGGGGCACTAGCTGAAGGCGCTGGTAGAGCCAGAGAGAGTAAGTGCTGGAGGTGGGAAAACAGAACCCCTGAGGTCGGATGGTGGCAGGCGAGCTGCTGACAGGAGAACCCAAGCAGCAGAAGGAAGAGTCGTAATGATGTAGCCCACACACACTAAGCAATAGGCCTCTTCCACATTTGTACCTAGAATTCACGTGTGATCTAAGTACAGGGGGTGCCTCAATATTGATGATGAGTGACCAGCCTCGTGAGTGGACTTTCAGAGCTGGATCAAACATGCTATAAAAACACAAGTATAGCCACCAGGAAAACGCAAATCAAAACCACAGGGAGATATACAGCGTGTCCCAAAAGGTCACCTTTAAAGTCACTAAAGACACCATATACAGGGAAAATGGGAAATTGTGCTTTTATTTACAAAGTATTCATTACATAATTTTACAAAGAGATGACCAAGATATACAGAATATATAGCAAACTGTTGCAATGTGTAGCCTGTATTTTGTAAATAAAGGTACGTTTAGCTACAACTTCCCATTTTCCCTGTGTCTGACAACTTTAGGGGCAACTTTTGGGACACACAAACTTTATACCCGTGAAGATAGCTATGGTCAAAAAGACAGAAAATTACAAATGTTGCAGAGGATGTGGAGAAACTAGAACCCTCAGGTATTGCTTGTATGAGTGGAAAATAGTGCAGCTGCTTTGGAAAATAGCCTGGCAGTTCCTCAAACAGCTACACACGGAGTTGCCACATGATCCAGCAATTTCACCTCTAGACACGTCCCCCAAACACACAGGCAAATACTCATAGCAGCACTATTCACAAGAGCCACAAAGTGGCAATAACGCAAATTGCCTATCAAGTGGTAAATAGATAAATAAAATGTGCTCTACCCGTGCAATATACACCCAGCCAAAGGAAGGGGGTGCTGAGACATGCTCCAACATGGATGGGCCTGGAAGACACCATACCGACTGAGAGAAGTCAGACGCGAGGCCACAGATGGCATGGCTCCATGAATACAAAATGTCTCAAACAGGCAAATTTATAGACAGAAAGGAGCTCAGTGATTTCCGGGGCTGGGGAGGTTGGGGAATGTAGGGAGTGACTGATAAAGCATTAGGTTTCTTTTTGTGCTAATCACAATGTTCCAAAAGGGACTGTGATTACGGTTGCACAACCCTGTGTATACTACATATACGAAAAACCAGGGAACTATGCGCTTTAAATGGGTGAATTGTATGGGGGTATCTTAATAAAGCTACCACAAACACACAGAGTAATGCTGAGTTTTTTGCACCACAACTGTGTGACAAAATTGTTTATATTATAATAGATTTGTTTATTTTTTTCATGTATACCTGCAGACCCCTCCTGTACTTGTTTCAGATGAGCCTCCACACTCAGTTTGAATAACTGGCAAAGGTACAAACACCTCTCAATTTTTTGAGATTATTTTTTATTTTAGATTAATATGAAGATACAAATGTTTAAGTCACATTCTTTCTGTTTCTAAGGTAAAGTTCAAATTGTACTTGAGCTCTTCCACCAGGGGGCGTGATGAACAACCTCACATTATGCATGTTAGGTGAGACCCCACCAGTTGCTCTCCCTTCTCTCCCCTCCCCCATGTTAGGATATACTTGTGATTTTTCTTTCATATGGGTTTATAGTTGTTTATATATTGGTTTCATGTTAGTATTGGATATTTTTTCCTATTCTTTTTTCATGTAATTTGAGGGTACAAATACTTAGGTTATGATGCTTGCATTTGCTAGGTCCTCTTATAGTTATGTCCCCCCCCAAGAGGAGTGCCATACATGCTAACATTGTTCCCCTTAAGTGGGAGCACGCCCATCCCCCTCCCTCTTTCATACTCCCCCTCTCTCGTTTCTTTCCCCTCCTCCTTGAATTGACTTGAGGTTTTCTCTTATGTGGGCATGTATTAGATCATCCACTGGTTTTACATTAGTATTGAATACAGTGGATACTTGCTTCTCCATTCTTGTGATACTTTACTAAGAAAAATGTGTTTTAACTCCAAGTTAATACAAAAGATATAAAGTCTCCATTTTTTAATGGCTGAATAGTGTTCCATGGCATACATATACCACAGCTTATTAATGCATTCCTGGGTTGGTGGGCATTTAGGCTGTTTCCACATCTTGGTGATTGTAAATTGAGCTGCAATAAACAATCTAGTGCAAACGTCCTTATGATAAAAGGTTTTGTTTTGTTTTTTTTCTTCTGGGTAGATGCCTAGTAATGAGATTGCAGGATCATATGGGAGGTCTAATTCGAGTTCTTTGGGGATTCTCCATACCTCCTTCCAAAGAGGTTGTATTAGTTTTCAGTTCCACCAATAGTGTAAAAGCGTTCCCCTATCTTTCCAGCATCTGCAGCTTTGAGACTTTGTGATACAGGGTATTCTCACTGGGGTTAGGTGATATCTCAGGATGGTTTGGATTTGCATTTCTCTCATGAATAGGGATGATGAGCATTTTTTAAATATTTGTTAGCCATTTGTCTGTCTTCCCCAGAGAAGATTCTGTTCATATGTCTTTCCCAGTGGCCTCGAAGTCCTGAGCTCAACTCAGAAGCTTTTTAGTTTAATTATGGATACCCCCATGCAGCCTGACAAAGAGGAGGTGTGAAATAAATCATAGATAGGCTTGAATTAAAATAATAAACATTAAAGTTGTTCATGTTTAAGAGACATGATTTTAATAATTAATTGGTTTTAAATCTGTGACTTGCCAACTGCAATAATACTATGTATTTGGAAGGAGCAGGATGAGGTGCGGGAAGACATGCTAGTGGGAAGGGCACTTTCCACTGCTATATTAACTTTTATTTTAAATTCCCTTATATGAGTAATATCATTTGATATTTGTCTTTGTGTGTCTGGCTTATTTCACTTAACAAAATGTCCTCTGGGTTTATCCATGTTGTCACAAATGACCGAATTTAATTCTTTTTTTACAGCTGAATGGTATTCCATTGTGTGTACATATGTGTGTCATATTTTCTTTACGCTTTGATCCATTTTTGGACAGTTAGATTGATTCCATGTCTTGGCTATTACAAGCAGTACTGAAATAAGCATGGGAGTGTAGGGAGAGAATGTTTGGGGGTTGAATCTAATTTGAGGTCCTTAAGCTTCCTGGATCCGAATGTCCATATCTCTACTAAGACTCACGAAGTTTTCAGCTATTATTTTGTTGAACAGGTTTTCTATGCCTTACTCCTTCGCTTTTCCCTCTGACGTTCCCTTAATGCAAATATTTGTTCTCTTAATGGTGTCTCATAAGGTCTGTAGGCTTTCTTTATTCTTTCTTATCCTCGTTTTTCCCCTTCTGGCTGGATTATTTCAAAATACCTGTCTTCAAGTTCTGAAATTATTTCTTCTGCTTCATCTAGTCTGTTGTTGAAACTCTCAATTATATTTTTAATTTCATTCATTGAATTTTGCAGCTGTAAGATTTTTGTTTGTTGTTTGTTTTCGTGATGTCTATCTCTTTGCTGAATTTCTCATTCAGACCATGAACTGTTTTACTGATTTCATCTGTTTATCTGTACTCTCTTGTTTCTCATTAAGTTTCCTTAAGATTATTATTCTGAATTCCTTTTTTAGGATTTTGTAAATACCCTTTTCTTTGGGTTCTGTTACTGGAGGCTTACTGTGTTCCTTTAATTGTGTCATTTTTTTCTTGCTTCTTCATGTTTCTTGTGTTCCTACATTGATATTTATACATCTAGTGAAACTGTTGCTTTTTCCAATTTTGTGAAATTACTTTTGTAGGAAGAAACTTTTTTCCTGTGATAGGTCCCAGGATGTCCTTTGAGTATAGTACATTGGTTTTGGTTCTGCTTAAACTCAGTAGCATGGTCTCTGTGAAGTTTTTTCACCTGTAATCCTGGTCAGCACTGCCTGCAATCACCTCAGTAGCCTAGGGTAAGGAAGTTTATAATAACGGTGGCATAATTTTGCTACGGGTAGGGATAACAGTCTGGTTTGGGGGTCAGGCATGTTCAGGCATGGTGGGCTGGCAGATTGTGTGACAGTGTCTTTGGGGAGGCAGGGCCACCATCACACTGGCCAGCCAGTTGTGCAGCAGTATCTTTAGGTAGGTGGGGTAGAAAGGAAGAATTTTCCCTCCCCCTCCACTGAATAACTGAGCTGAGACATTAGTTTTCCCTTTCCCTACTGACTGGAACACGCACTATTGCTGCTTCTGGTTCTCAGAGCTTCAGGCCCAGATGGAACTACATGCCACCTCTCCTGGTCTCCAGTTTGTCAACTGAAGATCATCGGACTTCTCAGCCTCCATGATCATGTGAGCTAATTCCCTATAATAAATTTCATTATACACACACAGACATATTTACCTACTGATTCTGTTTCTCTGGAGAACACTGACTAATGTAAGTAGTTCATACACAAGTCCAAAGTACAGTGGTATTTGCAAGTGTTCAGAGAGTGTTACGTGGCTATATGGGTAAGTCTAGCTTCCACTAGCCTCATGCATTTCTGGCTTGCGTGCATTCATCACTCCAATCCTCCATCCTCACATGGCTGTCTTCTCCCTGCACATCTCCACGTCATCCTCCTTCTGTGCATGTCTATCTTTATGTCCACATTTCCTTCTTTTATAAGAATATAAGTCATATGGAACTAGGACCCAAACTAATGACTCATTTTAAGTTGATCACCTCTATAATGACCCCATTTCCACATTAGGTTGCATTCTGACATATGGTGGGTCAGGATTTTAACATATCTTTTGTGGGGGGGACAGAAATCAACCTATTATATGATCCAGTGATAGAGGCCAGGGAAGCAGGGAAGCCAATTGGAGAAAGGATTGGAGCTAGCAGCCACAAACAGAAGAAACACATTGGTGATTATGCTGAGAGTTAAGGATTTGGCAGAGAGGGCAGCGAGATATGAGCATCTCCTTTTATCCAGCCAAAGAGACCAACTGCAATTCTGGGGAACACAAAGGGAAACACTCCAAAAACATGTTGCAAAATGTCTATTTCCTGAGCCCAGTGCAATTGGCCTAAGCTGTACTGCAGAAAGAGAGAGAGAGAAGGGGGGGAGGAAAAATGAGGAGAAATGCAACTTTGTATTTATTTTTTCTAGTCCCAAGGGTACAGTGAAAGTAAACATTTTCAGCTTGAGATTTTGCTGCCAGGATCCTAGCTGGGTTTGTCAGAATGTCCTAGCCAAATGTTCATCCATTGTTCCCAGTTCCAAAGGAAGGGTTTTCACAATCTGTTCAGATCTTATCAGGATCCAAATGTTCCAAGCTGAATGTCTCTTAATTTTATTTCACCAAAGTTGAATGTTCTGGATGGAGCCCTAAGGATGCATCACTTACTTGGAGTTTCACAGAGGACCGAAGTAAGCCATCCAGAGACCTTGTGCAGCAATAGTCACATCTGCCAGGCCCTAGAGCCAGAAAGATTCTGGCCCCTTCACACTTAAGATCCCCTTCTTGTCATCTATCCATGTGCTTTTAAATGCTTTGTCAGACAAGACTTGGATGATCATCACGCTTATACTTGTGAGGTTACTTACGAGGTGGCAGTGGAGAGGGGAAGATACGGATGAAGGCAAAACAGGTGAGATGCCCTGGGGAGGTGAAGGTGAAGATGAGTGGGTTGATATGTGACAGAAGAGCAAAGGGGAGCCAGCCAGTGCAGAGATCACATGGCGAGAAAGGAAGCAAGAGAGAGGAGGGGCAGGGGCTGGGCTCTTTTAAACAACCAGCTCTCACGGAAACTGAAGGAGTGAGAACTCACTCACTCCTATGGAGGGACTTTAATCTATTCATGAGCGCTCTACCCCCATGACCTGAACACCTCTCAACACCACTACACTGCAGATCAACTTCAACATGAGATTTGGTGGGGACACATCAACCATATCCGAACAATAGCAGTTATGAAGCACAAAAATAACAGACACCCACAAACCCATTGTACAACTTCAGAGCTGCCACTATCAACATCTCTGAAGCAGTATGCTTCTGTTCATCCCATCTCCTGCCTACCACCAACAAAAGCCATCATTCTGGATTTTGTTAATCATTCTTTTTGTTTTATAAAATAGCTTTTACCACATAGGTAAATATCCTTAAAATTAGAGATTTAGTTTGCTTTTTGAGCTTTTTAAACATGGGGTCAATCTTCTATATAGATCTCAATAATTTACCTCTTTTTAAACATAATGTTATGTTTCTAAAATGCATCCTTATTGTACCAGTTAGCTGTATTTTTATCATTTTCACTGTTAGGCTCCATTTGGATAAATAGGCCAATATTGATTTATACATTCTCCTGTTGAAGAGCATTTGGGTTGTGTACAGTGTTTGCCGTTGCAAGCAATGACACTAGAAATTTTCTTGCATTTGTCACTGAGTACACATGTGCAGTGATTTCCCCAGGCTATTGCATGATGGTATGGCATGCTCAATTTTGTGGGATCATGCTAAACTATTTTCCCAAGTGTTTGTACCAATTCACACCCTTCAGGAGTCTTTACTGTTCCATATCATTACCAATAATAGATGCTGTCAGGCTTCTTAGTGTTTGCTAAGTTTGTGGATAGAAAATGATATCTTGTTTTGTTTTAATGTGTATTTGTGCCTTGTTGTTGTTGTTATAAATAACACCCAGACAGTATTGATTTGCATTTACTGTTGTTTATCCTTCATACCTACCATGAACGTTCCTGTTCATTATTCCTATTTAAATTTCTGAATTTCTTGTTGGGATAATTTTCCTTCTTCCTCAGTTCTAGCCTGTAGGAGTTTGTTTATTTAAGAACTCTTTACTGTTAATGTTCTCTTTCTTTGCTACTCTGAAGATACCTTTATTTAACCCTTGTTCTTGAAAAAAAATGCCTTTCCTGCCTTTCCTGGAGCAGAATTCTATTTTGACAGTATGTTAATTGGTTTGAAGATATTCTGTTGTTGTCTGGTTTCTCTTATTGTTAAGAAGTCTAACGTCAGCCAACTTGTATTTATTTTGAAGATGATCCTTTTTCTCATTATATATATATATATATATATTTTTATAGACAGAGTCTCATGTTATTGCCCTCAGTAGTGTGACACCACTGTCACAGCTCATGGCAACCTAAAACTCTTGAGCTCAAGCGATTCTCTTGCCTCAGCCTCTTGAGTAGCTGAGACTATAGGCGCCCACCACAAGGCACAGCTATTTTTAGAGATGAGGTCTCACTCTGGCTCAGGCTGGTCTTGAACCTGTGAGGTTTAGGCGATCCACCCATCCTGGCCTTCCAGAGTGCTGGGGATACAGGCACGAGTCACTGCACCCAGCCATTCTCTGGCTATTTTTAAGATCTTCTTTTGGTCTTTGCTATTTTGTTGTATTATACAGAGAAGTGTCTAGGCATGGAAATGTTTTAATCTGCTTGGTGTATGTTAGTCTTCTATGACTGTGGATTCATGGCTTTAACCATATTCAGAAAATTATAATGCACAATCACTTCAAATATTGTGTTTTTTCTATTTGTTCATTCTATTCTCCGATGGTCAATATCTCTGTCATATTTTTTATCACCCTATTTCTCTATTTGGCACTAACAATTATTTTTATCACCGTATGTCTCTGTTTGGTAGTAATAATAATTTCCTCAGCTCTTTTTTTTTTTTTTTTTTTTTTATTGAGACAGAGTCTCACTCTGTCACGTAGGGTAGAGTGCTGTGGCACCAGCCTAGCTCACAGCAACCTCAAACTCCTGGGTCCAAGCAATACTCCTGTCTTAGCCTCCTGAGTAGCTGGGACTATAGGCACTTGTCACAATACCCAGCTAATTTTTTCTATTTTTAGTAGAGATGGGATCTCACTCTTGCTCAGGCTGGTCTCCAACTCCTGAGCTCAGGGGATTCACCTGCCTCAGCCTCCTAGAGTGTTAGGATCACAGGTGTGAGCCGCCACGCCCAACTCCCCGCTCTATTCTACAATTCACCAATTCTCTTTTTAGTTTTTCCTAATTGTCTCTTTAACCCTCCCTATGTCACTAATATCTACATAGTTTTCATTTCTTCATTTCATTTTAAACCAGAAAATAAGTTCAATTTCTGATTTTCCAGAACAATTTCAATATCCTTTTCTATGCACCGTTTTAAAGTAAATACTTTTCCAACCTTTGCATTTTATTTAATATGTTCAGTGCCTAATAATTACAACACCTGAAGTGTTGGAGGAGGTCTATATCTATTTTTGGTTTTTGCAGACTCTCAGCATATATTAGTTTCTTTTGACTGCTATAACAGATTATCACAAAATTGATAATTTGTTATCAATTTTAATTCAAACTCATTCTTATACAATTCTGGAGGCCAGAAATCCAAAAGTACTAAGCTGAAATCAAGTATCAGAAGAGAGGGATCCTTCTAAAGGCTATAGGCAATGATCTGTTTCCTAGCCTTTTCTAGCAGCCCCCTTTCCTTGGCCCAGGGCCCCATCCCGGCAGCATTCCAGACTCCAACCTCTTGCTCCCATCCTCACATCTTCTACTTCTGTATCACCTCTCCCTCTTCCTCTTTCCTGTAAGGACCCTTGTGATTAATCTACGATAATCCAGGATAATCCCCTCACCTGGAGATCCTTAATTTCATCATACCTGCAAAGTTACTTTTGCCAGATAAGGTGATATATATTTACAGATATACATCCACTCCCTTCCTGGGAGTGAAAATACTAATTTTTCAGGCTCATTGCTGGCCAGTTAAAACTTCCTAACTTTTTTGACATCTAGGTATGACCACTGGGATTAGAATTTTGCCAATAAATTGTGAGTGAAGATGCTGTGTGCACTCTCCAGAATGTATTTGGGGCACTGGCCCCATATGCCGGAGGTGGTGGGTTCAAACCCAGTCTTGGCCAAAAACTGCAAAAAATAAATAAATAAATAAATAAATAAATAAAAGAAAGCAGGCACGCCCTTCATCCCCTTCCTTCCACAGTGGGTGTCAGGTGCTCTGGCAGCCACCTTGGCTTTCGTGAAGAAGGGTCTGACCTAGATCTGGGAGGGTTCATCAACTGCAAAGGTCCCTGGTGAATTCGTCATGAACCCTCAACTACCTACTTCCTGATTTCCTTCATATGAAAACAAAGGAAACTGTGTATGTCTAAGCCGCCAATATTTGGTTTTTCTGTCACATGAGGCTAAACTTAGTCTAACTGACATAATCAGTATGTCTTATTTCCTGTGTGTTGACAATTCTATGGAATTAAAAAAAAACAAAACACAAATTTAATAATTCAAAACTGTACTAAATCAATGTTCCCCTTGTTGGGTTGTCAATATAGGCTTTTTCAATTAGACGCTTTTATTTTCCTTGATGAATACCAACGGCACAACTGAGAGACTACTTTTCTAAGTTATGGTCTGTTTAGCCTAAAAATCCATATTTGCTATTGAATGAATGTGATGACTGCCGCCTTCCAGGATGAATGGACCTACCTCTATTAGCAGCTGAGCCTTCTCCAGTCACTGGCAAGGACTTGGGAGGAGGGACTCTCCTCATGTTCCTTCACAGTATCTGCTGGCTGACCACAGTAACGCCCTGCTGGCTGACCACAGTAACGCCCTGTCACCTCACACCCATCCCCAAGTCGTCTTGTACTCCACATGAACGCCCGCCCTGCTGGTGGTGAGTGTTTCAGACAGTGCCTGACAAGGAAGTTCTGAATCCCAAACCAAGTCCCACTTTGGTAAATAAAAACAGAAAATAAAATTCCTCTTTAGTATATATGAGGTCCTGTAGAACTTGTCAAGGGGAAATTACATGCGGCAAAAGTTCACAGTTAAGTCAATCAGATCTAGGGATCTGTGTTGTGAGTAAGGCATCGATGATACCTGAGTTTCTTATCCTGCTTAGGGGGAGGGCCAGAGTCAGAACTGGAGGCGGCCCTGCATCAGTATATCACAGCCTTACAGCAGGTCATTCACTTAACCGCTCTGAGCCTCAGTTTCCTCATCAGTAGAATGAGGATAATAATCTCTACTTGCAGAGTTGTAATAAGTACATGATAAAATGCATGCTCATCCCTCTGGCAGATGGCAAATACTCAGGAAAGGTTAGATGACTCTGAATCTATTGAGTATATTGATCCAACCAGCCTGATGCCTCAGAGAAAGGGCAAGAGTTCCCCCTCCTTCCTCCTCAACAGCATTTTATTAACTGCATTTCCTTCTTACCTTTATTGCAAATACTTGCTTTTGGCCTGTGATTGTCAATAGGCAACATTATTTTTTCTTCCCTGACTTTGCTGTGGGACATCTTTTTCTTGCAGATCTTCCACGTTTAAGACCAAAAATGGTTTTGCCCACAGCACAGAGAATGACATTCACCAGACTGCAGACAACATGCCCCTCCCCCCACTTGATGGTCCCAAAGCACAGGGAGGGAAGGTCCAAATTGTCTCTGTCCTTCCTACCCACACACCCTGCGCCCTGCCTGGAGGCTGCACAGAGGTCAGAGGACGTCTCAGTCCTTGAAGGTGGGCTAGGGTGACCAATGCATCTGTTTCCCTGGAGTCACCTCCCAGGACAGGAGGTCGCCTGAGGTGGGGGCACCACTGGCACATGCATCTGAACAGGGCTTTGGCTATTGATTGCTGAGCAGCTGCTGTGGCTGCTGCTTGGTGCCCGACTCGTTGGGCTTCCGCTACTTTCCAGCTTCACTTCAGGGGTCTCCTCTGGGGACCAGCACCAGGATCACCTTCCTCGGGCCTCACTGGGTCTTACAAGTAACAGCCCAGCCCAAGAAACCAGCCCTTCTCAGGGCACGATTTCCCCAGTAGACTGGCCAATTGCCACAAGCTGTGCTAATTAGAACGTTTCATTTTTCTCCTCCCTGTCCCAGGTCTTTCACAACCGAACTGCGAGGAGAGGGAGGCCCAAGGCCCGGGACTGATGCCGGTCTCCCCTGCTAGTTACTAATGAAGATCCCCTGGGGGCTGAGGCCCACAGCTGTTACGGGGTTGACCCTTTTGTGCGTCCTGGTACAACAGCAAATCTTGACTCAGGACCCACATCAGGTGCCCAACATCACAGCCTGGGTAGAGGCCCCTGCCCTTGAGGAGTCGTCTGTCTGTTTCTATGTCCTTGTCCAGGTTCTGCCACACACATGCTGGGGACATTCTCTCCCTTATACGTGCTCTAAGTGCTCGTCTGCCTTGTTTGATCAGGCTGGTCTCTGAGCTCTTTAGATTTGAGGGAGGCTCCACCATCTTCAGAGGGTTTCTGCAGACCTTACGCTGTTTGCTTGACAGACTCTCTAGCATCCATTTTCCAGGTTGCAGGTACAGCCCTTGGATGATTTGTCCAAGAGCCTAGAGCTCATGAAAAGCAGGGCTGAGATTGAGTTCTCTAAAGAGACCTACTGGTTGAGTGTTCCTTCTTCTCACGGTGGCAGCCCGCCTTTGCTGTGGGAACCCCCCCCCAAGCACTCCCAATGTCCTTTGGAATTACAGGGCCTGAACTACCGGAGCCCTCATTCTCCCTGACCATCGTGATCAGTTTGGAGCAGACACATGACTCAAACAGGCCGAAGAGCCCCAAGGCATTGCTGAACTGTTGGTGACAAGTGTTGTCTGTCCACTGGGCCTACTCAGCTAGGAAGACACATGCTGGTCACTTTTGCCACCAAGTGGGAACAGCCCTCCTGAGGATGCAGTCAGCCCAGAGGGAAGAGGGCCAAGATATCAAGAGACACTACCCTGTCAGTGTGGTTTGAACTGTGCCCCTTTGGTCCAGCCAGGCCAGGAGGTAACTTCTGTCTGCACGAGACAGTTTCTCGTCTCCCTTTCTTGGATTAACCAAGGGCAAGTTGGGTTCCTGTGTCTTGAACCCAGAAAGGCATTACTAACAGAATCACCGCCTTCTCCCTCCGAGATCAGAGTCTGCTGTGTTCTGCTACGTTGTCTTTCTCCCCAGCATGCCATGCCCTTCGCCACCACAACACCTTCACTCCTGGCCACCTCCCCTGTCCTGTCCAGTCTCTTTCAAGTCCAAGTCAGGACTCCTTCCCCTTCTGCCCGACCTTCCTGAGCTCCCACATCCGCCACTGCTCCACCCTTCTTCTCCATTCTGTGTGAGTTGGTGCCACACAATTTAACAATTAACGCCAAGGTTGTTGGCTTGTATCCATGTGTTGATCTTGTCTCTTCAACTGCATTTTAAGTTCTTTAAGATCAAGATTGCATCTCACACTTCTACAAATCCTGAAGCAATGTTTGGAAATAATAACTAAATTTGTGCTGAGATCAGACAGCGCACCTGGTGTAGTTCTAAGACCAACACGTATACCAATTCATTAGCCCTTAACAACAAACCTACAAGGTAACTATTACAATTACCTCTATCTCACAGATGAGGAAAGCAGGCTCAAAAATGTTAAGGAAATTGCTCAAAGTAGACTACTAGGAAATGGTAGAATTGGGATTTTACCCCAGGCGTTCCAGTCTCTAGACCTGAGAGGCCTAATTGCTACTCTGCACAACTCCTGATAAATATCAATTAATTGAGCGTATAGAATTGCAGTGGTATAGCAAACACAAAGCAGTAGTTGTTAACTTGTGGGGAATCAGGGGATCACTGTGATAATCTCACAGGTTTTGTATGCTTCCAGGAAATGTGCACACACACATACACCAACAAAAGAGTGGTAACCTGGAGTCCTTGGTCATGACTAAGTGTTGAGAAGGGATGTCACAGAGTATGAGAAAGATGTCTTTACTATCCAAAGCTTGCCTTACGAGGAAGGCTGGAGGCTGACCTGAGCCGGAGAGAAGCTGCATCAGGACCTTCTGCCCCCTCACTGTTCAGCGTGCCCAGGAGCAGGGAGCAGCCCTTGCTCCTGCCTGCCCAGCATCCACTTCCCTCACTCTCGTAATAGAACTTTGATTTCACTTTTTGTCGCCCAGTGCATACAGTGTTAATTGGACAGTCAACCACAGTGCCCACCCTCCTCTAACTGAGGGTAAGTGCCTGACCCACACTGGCCAATTGGACTCTGCCCTGGGAATTTGGGAAGGGAAATCAATTCCCAATTCTCAAGGAGGGAATTCAGTTGGAGGATATTAAGAGACTTACAGAAAGTATGCATGCCCATCTGCCACTTTGCTTTCTTTCTTGTCCACAGGCTTTTCATGTCCAAAGCTCAAAGACTTAACCCTTGAGTTTTCCCTCAAATTCATGAGCTACCTGAAGTGGTGTTACAATCACTGACCTGGTGAAGCTGAACTGTGTTCACCTCCACTCCCTTCCCTGTATGCTTCCTGTTGGGGTGGGCTGCATACAAGATTCTGCTGTGAGGTCAAGAGTTGGAGGGCAAGCAGCAGCAGTGGCACATGCCTGCTGTCACTTATGTGCTGCCTCACCTCCTCAGCAGAGGCAGTGGCCGGGCCTGCAACTGCACTACCTTTCCCAGGATCCTCCCTCAGCCCCTTTACTGTTTAGCTCTGTGACAAGAGATCCTAACTTGGGCAGGATGCCCATGCCACCGAAGTCAGAGGCACAGTTTCGGTCTGTCCTCTTGGTCTTTAGCCGGTGTGGTCCAGCTTGTCCTTGCCCTGCCCAACTTTCCACCCAGTTCCCTGCCCTACAACTGTACGCAGCAGCATCAGACCTAAGAGAGAGGGGCAGCCTTGCAAAAATTACAAAAGTAACAGGAAAACACTAATGCTGCAATTTGCTAGTAACAGTTACAGATCAATCCTGTAAATTCTCTTCCTAATAGGTACCCTACCCCATGGGAATTCTGTTTTTCACAACTTCTGAAAAGGACAAACAGAAGATGTAAATCCTTCTGTTTTTAAATTGTTTTTGAGGATTTGTTTTTCACAGAGTCCTGAGTAAAGAGCAGAGAAGGAGCTTCAGGCCTCAGCCTTATTCCAAGGGCAGACTCTGCCCATTCTGCCCGTTTTCTGTGACAGATAATCCCAACAATCCCATCTCTAGAGAAAGGCAGAGGAGCCAGCCTTGGTCATGGACACCCACTCAGCTTGTCTTTCTTATCTACTGCTGCTAAGAAGAAAGAAAGGAGCGGATTCAGAAGTTTCTCAGCCGTTCCCCACTATTTACAGCTCCCTTAAAATCAGTGAGCTTCTGGATTCCCACGCTGGCATTTCTTTTCTTTCTTTCTTTTTTTTTTTTTTTTGCGGTTTTTGGCCAGGGCTGGGTTTGAACCCGCCACCTCCCACATCTCCCACATATGGGGCCGGTGCCCTACTCCTTTGAGCCACAGGCACCGCCCCAGCCCATGCTGGCATTTCTGCCTTTCTTTGGGATGCGAGGTCATCTCCCTGCTCTCTTTTCTCCCTCCCTTTTTCCAACTTTCAGTCTCACTCCTTCTTTTCTTCTAAGAAGATAAAATAAATTTTATACATTTATAACTAATCTTGGCCTACTCCTACTACTAGCACCTCCTGAGCTTTCCTCCCTGACCCTGAGCACCCTTGCCCTACAGAGAAGGCTTCGCCAGCCCCCGCAGTTGGGTGAGCGCAATCCCCTGTAATAAATCCCTAGTGCCTCTCTTCTCCAGTGCTTCTGCTTGACTGATTGAAGCCTGACTGGCATCCTATCCTAAACCCTCCTAATAGATTCCTCTTTGGTATAAGTTATCCATAATCTGTTTCTGTGACTCATGACCAAAGAAATCCCAAACTGTACAAATTGCATAATGTATGTGAAAATATTTACAAATCATAAGGCACTAAGTACATGCATTTGCTAGCTTAGGCTGTGCTGGAAGAACAAAAAAGAGCCAGGTTAGTCAAATTCAGAACTGAATTCCGGGCTGGGCATGGTGGCTCATACCTGTAATCGTAGCACTCTGGGTGGCCCAGGTGGTGGCTTGCTGGAGCTGAGCAGTTCCAGACTGAGAAGAATGAGATCCCATCTCTACTAAAAACAGAAAAACTAGCCCGCCATTGTGATGGTAGCTGTAGGCCCAGCTACTTGGGAGGCTGAAGCAGAAGGATCGTTTGAGGTTGCTGTGATGATTCCATGGCACTCAACCCAGAGTGATAGAATGAAATTTTTTCTCAAAAAAGAAAAAAAAAAAAAACAAGACTGGATTCTGCCAGGTCTTTGCCTGTCTTTGGACAAAGTTACTCTTTTCACCTCTGTTTTCCTCTGTGTCAAAATTTCATAAAGTTGGTCATTAGGATTAGGTATCTTCAGGGGTTTGGATGAGATCTGTTCCCACCAAAGCTCATGGTGAAATGTGAGGCCCCAGTGGAGCCCATGGGGAGGTGGAGCTCGGTGGGAGTGTTTGAGTCATGGTGCTGTTGGGTTCCCCGCTCCCTCCATGAGTGAGTTCTCAGTGGGTTGTTACAAGCCAGGCACTCCTCAGAGTTCCCTCTCTCAGCACATGTTCACTTCGCCTTTGACCTTCTCTGCCACATCGTGATGCGGCACAAAAGCCCTCACGGGAAGTCAGCACCAGTCCTTTGAACTCCTCAGCCTGCAGAACCACAAGCTAGATAAAATCTCTTTATAAAACTACCCAGTGTCTGGTATTATTTTATTATTATTTTATAGCAATGCAAAGTGGATAGTATCTCTGCATACAAGGGAAAATCCTCAGCTATCATTAGCCTAAACAAGAAGCAAGGGATTTTGGTCTGTGGTGTTGAAGCAGTGGGAGCAAACAGTCCAGTGGCGCCTGAATCACTAGGCGCCAGCCTCCTCCTGCCCTCGCTCCTGCCATCCCCGGAACACGGCCCATCTTCATGGTCCGTGGTGACCACGCCCGGCTGAAAGGAGGCTGGCAATGTAGTCTTTAGTATGTGCTTTAATAAAGATCATGCTCCTGTTATTGAGGCAGGAGGGAAGGGTGAGCGAGAGGAGGCAGACTGCTGCCCTGCTACTGTGGGTGTAACAGTAGAGTGTGGGGAGGGGATGTGGAGTCCAGGGTCAGGCGCCCCATCCCCTGGGCTCCCCAGAATCCTACCCATAGTGAACACTCACTGTGATAATGGCTTGGAATAGGACTTACATTCTTAAATCAAAGTATTGAAATTGACCCCCCAAAATACATGTAACAATCTCTATATAAAAATGACAAAGTTAAAAGTTTGAATTCTAGAGATGGACAAATCATATTTCCACTCCTGGAACTTTCTGCTTACCAGCTGGTAAACTTTGAGCAAATTTCTTAAACTCTTTTTTTTTGTAGAGACAGAGTCTCACTTTATCGCCCTCGGTAGAGTGCCCTGGCATCACACAGCTCACAGCAACCTCCAACTCCTGGGCTTAGGCGATTCTCTTGCCTAAGTCTCCCGAGTAGCTGGGACTACAGGCACCCGCCACAACGCCCGGCTATTTTTCTGTTTTGCAGTTCAGCCGAGGCCGGGTTTGAACCCGCCACCTTCGGTGTATGGGGCCGGCGCCCTACTCCATGAGCCACAGGCGCCGCCCCAAATTTCTTAAACTCTTGAAACCTATTTCCTCATTGCAAAATGTCAACAACAGTAGTATTTACCGCAGAGTTTTGTGGTGGGGATTCAAGACTATAACGTGTTAGAAACACTTGAAATAGTACCTGGCACACAGCAAGTGCTCAATAAATACCAGCAGCTATTAGTATTACTGTCAACATTACTATCTTTATAAAGGTGATCTGATCAAGTTTCTCTAGAGACATCCTAATGGTTCTCCCTCTGAGTTCACTCTTCACTGCTCTCTTTAGCTTCATTAGTCTCAACAGTGGGCAAAGAGAATGAGGCTTCTAAACAATTCTCCTGCCTAAGAAGTTTTACAGGATCAGGAAACTCACAGCGTGCCCAGTGGCTCTTAGCAGATTAGTGGGAACTGTGGCTGCCAGGACTCCCTGCTTCGACTTCTGCCTGTCTTCTTAAGCCTCTTTAGCCTGAGATCTTATAGGTTCCTAAACTTTACAGGTTTAGGAACTGCCCCGCCCCTCTCCTGCCATCTGCAGCAGAATTTGCCCTAGTCCCAGGTTCTTGAGCCTAAGAGCCCGGTTCAGTCAGGGTGTTCACCTGGCCAGTACTCGACAGCGTTCCAAACAGGTTTACTGCAAGCACCGGCTCCCTCTGAGTGCAAATGTTATCTCACCAGATAAGGGTTGTGCTCAGCCCAGATCAGACCTTCTTTATCTACAGGGTGGCAAGAGCCAAAAGAACAGTTCCCCAGTGGTTTATTTGCTTACCCTTATCACTCTGAACAGTGGTGTTATTTGCACACCTGCTCTCAGTTTCCAGCTTATTAAACTTAGAGGGGCCCTGAACTTCTTGGACGGACTATCTCCTTGGGGAGGTGCAGAATAGTGCTGGACTAAGGGTCTGGAGATGCAGAGCCTGGGGCTGTCCCCAAATGAAGGGCTGGGTGCACTGGTCTTGAAGGCATCTTCTAGCTGTGGACATTCTGATCTGCCCTGAAAGGCTTGACATAAGTGCGAATGACTTCAGCCTCCTCCTGTGTGAGGGAGAATCGGGAGTCTCTTTTGACCACATTTCTGTGTTGCTTGTTTTAGCTGTGTGGTCCATAGTGCCAAAGGTGGGCAGGCCCAGGGTTCCAACTCACCGATCTGTTAGTGCAGAAATAACTTGTAAAAACAATGACGATAACTCATGCAAATCTGGGACAAGAAGATGGGGAGATATTCTAGAATACTAGCAGCAAGTGGTGGTATAAAGAAGTCTGAACTGGGTGGCACCTGTGGCTCAAAGGAGTAGAGCGCTGGCCCCATATGCTGGAGGTGGCCGGTTCAAACTCAGCCCCGGCCAAAAACTGCAAAAAAAAGTATGAAATTCAACAAATAAATTGTATTAGGAGGTGGAGGCATACACTCTTTACAAAATAATTCCTCAGTTTATAAAAAGACAACTCTTTTCTCTTTTAAGTAAGCTGTCATGATGATAAGAATAAAACTGAATCAATAACTGAATCAATTGATATAATTTTTGGCTGATAAACCCTTTGTGTAAAAAGAAACCTACTAAGGTTATGCCAGGCCGTTATTCACAACCTGGTGTTTTTTCCCCCCACTCACATTTTCGAGAGAAATTTCTATAAGATAATGTCTTTCTCAAGGTCTATTTTGACTTGGGTGCACTCTGGAAATTAAGCAGTGTAGATTTTTTTCCAGCTGTCTTTAAAAGTCTAAATCCCTTTCTTCTAGTGATGAAAAGTCTGCAATGCCCACATCTCCCACAAGGGGACAGAGCACCACTGGGTCTTTAGTTAACACAAAGGCCTGGGATGCAGAACGCAGCTCTAGACATTGCCTCCTTCCCCAGGAGAAGACCGCTCACCAAGTGTTATGAAGAGGCAGGTCTGATAGTGTCTAGGAAAAGTTAAATTTCATGTCTCATAAACCCTAAGTATTTTTTAGAAGCTTTTTGGCTATTCTTATGCAGAAAAATGGACAATTCATATTTACAGAAAAAAAATTTTTTTCCTGTATAAATACGACACGTATCCACCTAAATCATCAACAAAGTGATTTTAGGCAGGTACATATACACATTGGATCATAAACATACAGTTCTCCCCCAGGTTTCTGTCGTGAGGTTATGGAAGTGCATGAGGTAAAGTACCCTATTCACCATCTACCACTCTGTCTTTGGACTGCCCCCGCATGGAAAAAAGGATTTAGCATTCAAAAGAAATTATCACTAAGTAAAAATAAATTCCCCAGAAAGCAATTTTAGGATAGACAATCAATTTAAGTCTTTAGGGGAATTTTCCTTTCATACTTTTGTACTAGGCTTCTAGTGATGTACATAAATAATAATAAAAGCAATTCAAGGAGTAAGAAGAAACAAGTGATTCTGCTGTGTCTGCTTTACTGCAGCTGATGGAGAAGATAAAATCACTAAAAGGGAGTATTGGGTGCCAAAACCGAGATCTGGCCTGGACGCATGAATTGATCAGACCTACCTCACGGAGAAAGAAGCCTGGGGGACTTTATGCTTGACTATTCTGTCACACTGTGGCAGAATCCACTTATGTCTCCTAAAATCCACCTCTCCGCATCAATGGAGATTAGCTGGTGTATCACTGCACAGAATAAAGTGTATCTTTGTTTAGTCTCACTATATAATAGGGCTAGCCACATGTCCAAAATGGTGGCCAATGGATAAAAGCAAAAGTGATCTTGAAAATAGCAAGGTGTTCCTTTATATAATAGAGCTAGCCACATGGCCAAAATGGTGGCCAATGGATAAAAGCAAAGTGATCTTGAAAATACTAAGGTATTCCTTTTCTTACTTTTGTGACTTTTCCAATAGCTGGAATGTGAATGTGATGCTTAGAGCTGGAGTAGACACACTGGAGAATAATTTGAAAGGTACATCCTGAGAATGGAGAAACAAGAGAGAAAGTCAGCTCCCTGGCCACTGTGGAGCCACCAAAGCAGCCTGGAATGCCTACCTAGTTTTTATAAGACAGAAATTTCTTTTAATCTAAATTTTGGGTGTTCAGTTATCTGCAGCTGAACCTAATCAATCGGTTCAGTCCTTGAGGAAACAGACCAGAGGTACAACGGATTGATTTTTTTCTAACTACTTGTTTTGTCATTATTTCTTCATTCTTATCAAGAATCAACATTTACTAAATGTTGTGGAAAGGACACTGTTGAGTGATATGGTCTGAAGTTGGCTTAGGGATGGAATTGGATCAGGATGCCACATGCAAAGTTCAATTGTTAAAGAATCCTTCATGAAAACTGCTCAGCACCACTGGATAAATGTGCAGCTGTATTGGTCACAGCCATAGCTGTTTCTGATATCTTTGTTTTTGCTAGTAATAGGGGTGTTTATCCTGAATCTCCTTTTATTATTTAAGTTAAAAACACAAAGTCAAACTCCTGTTCCTTCATTTGGGCCTGATGTTTGATGTAAAATACACAAACTCGCAGGGAACCGCATTAACAGCTGTGGCACTGCCAGGACAATCTGCATCCGCTCCCCTGTGTGAATTAATTAATTAACACTGATTAATAACTATTTTGTTGATTCTGGGGTTGAGGACAAAGCAGATCCTCTTCCCTCCAGATTCCCACACAGTGACAGATTCACAAAGTTTTCATGCTGCCACTTGTTTACCACCTAGACTCTTCAGGGAAGATGGAGGGAGGAGTCCAAAGAACTTCTTACCACTCCAGGAAGCGTTCAGAGGTTTGGGGGAGAATGGGGTAAAAGACCTTGTCCTGACAACCCCGAGTCCTCATTTTGCTGGACCGGGGACAGGACTTCTGTCAGCAGGTCTCAACAGGTCCTACCAGCATGAGCCCAGTGACCTGAGCTCTCTAAAGAGAGCAGCATTAGGTGCCCTGTTTAGCTGGGACTGCTGGGTATGTCCAACTTAAAGGGAGGGTTCTGGGTAAATAGTGGTCCAGCAGTCTAGTTCCAATGAAAGGAAGGAGACAGGGCTTCACCAGCCAAAGAGAGTGGCCATTCATTCAGAGGTGGGATTCCTGGGTAAAAATAATCAACCAGTCTTATGAAAAACAGAGCTAAGAGCCAATTGCCCACAGATTTTTCAAATTAGTCATAGCACCTGCTTTTAGATTGCCGTATTATAATAAGGAGGCACAAGGCAACTTTATATCCATGCTTCACCTACTTTAGAGGACAGTCTGGTGGCCAAAGAGGGTGGCGGGTGGGGTGAGGATTCTTTACAATAAACATTTACCTGGAAGATCCTAGGCCCAGAATTTTTCCAGGGATCCTTACCAAAACACTCTACCATCACACATAACAAAGTGCTGTATGTTATGCTAAAGAAGAATGGAAACAAACTTGCAGTAAAAACGAATAGCCTAGAAACTCACTGTTCTGAGATGGGCTCTTTTAGGCTTCACTAAGGCCTGGATGAATTATTTTTAAATATTGTCAATGTCTGTCTCTAATTCCACACACACAGGAATCCTTCAGGACAATTATACAGTATCTTGGTTCAGCTGCCAAACTTAAGCATTTTGTTACTTAAAGGGCACATCCCTCATTACATATAAATGAAGTGCCATTTTGGTTTTGGAATCAGTTTGGGTCTAGTGCTGAAAGCCTCTTCACTTCTTGTGATACTAAAACAAAGTCCAAGGATTAGGGGAGAGGCGTGTCCAATGTCTCTTGGTCCAGGATGCTAGCTGGCCTTCCTACGGCATTACTCTCTACTCTAGAAACAGGATAGTTAAGTTAGTTTTAGTTCACCTGCCAACACTTGGTAGTGACTCCTAGTAGTAGAATGTGATGAAACTTGTGAAGCTCAGGGAAAATAAGTACCATGATTGATTAGTCATGTCTGTAATTGATTAGGAACAGAACGGAGTGTGCATAGATGGGTGGGGTAAGAGTATCTACATTCCAAGTAATGTATGTCATTTCTAATGAGCACATCCCCCTGCCCATTTATGCATCTTTGAAGTTGGGATATATCTTGTAATCACTGTGCTAGATTGTATTTTCCAAATATAGCCAAGCTATTTCAAGTCTCACATGTTCTTCCAGAATCTAGCCAAGTCCCCATCAAGAAACAGAATTTATATCCCTTCCTCTTGAACTTAGGCAGGGGGATGTATCTGTGACTGCTTCTACTAATAGAGTGTGATAAGTGATGCAAAGTGAATTATGAAGCTAGGCTGTTACAAAATAAGATAGCTTCTGCCTGACCTTCTCTTAGGATGCTCACCCTTGGAACTGGCCACCAGGCTCTGAGGAAGCTCATGCCATGGGGAAGGCCCTGGCTGAGGTTCCAGCCAACAGCCAGCACCAACTTGCTACTCCTGTGAGCGAGTGCCACCTTGGAAGCAGATCCATCGAACCTAAGTAGAGTTGCCTGCCTGAAGCTGGGTGGAGTACAGATGAACCTTCTCTGCTAAGCCCTGCCCAAATTGCAGATTCTTAGCAAAGTAAATGAATGTTACTATTATAAGATACAAAGTTCTGGGCAGCGCCTATGGCTCAAGGAGTAGGGCGCTGGCCCCATATACTGGGGGTGGCAGGTTCAAGCCAGGCCCTGGCCAAAACTACAAAAAAAAAAAAAAAAGTTCTGCAGTGATCTGTTATATGGCAACAGACAACTGAAATAATCACAGTCAGCCAGGCACTGGTCATGACAATTTTCATTGCCCGAATGTGAACACCAAGACTTGTGCAATAAGTGTCAGTTAATTGAAAGAAAACCCTGAAGATCAGAGCAACATGTTTGAAAGAAACGCTGCAATCACCATGACTTTATGTACAAAGGAAGGAAAATACTATCATGAAAAACACGAACACTGATGACTCTGAAATCAAAACGTGATCTGGAAGGATCGAGCTCTCAATATGAAGAAATTTGAGGACTATCATACCAAATTTACTTTGCATGGATTTCCCTTTGTAAGGATGGACAGCAGGGATATATAATGAAAAATATCTATGTCTAAATAAAATTAAAAGAACACTCAATCTAAAACACACACTAAGTGATAGCATTTTATCACAGTTTCATTAGCAGCACACGTACATCATAGCATCATGACATTAGTGGCATTAGCTAATCTTACAATCAATGACATCTTAGATTTAGTGCAATATAGGATTTATTGTTCTTGACTTAAATCTCTCTAATTATACCACCAAATATAACCGTTCTAAGAGAGATTTTTACAAACTTTCCATTTTTTTCTTTGAAAACTGAAAAGAAAAAAAAAAACTCAGCAGGGATAGTTTTTAAGTCCAATTTAATTTTTTTTTTTAAGAGACAGAGTCTCACTTTATCGCTCTTTGTAGAGTGGGGTGGCATCATAGCTCCAGCAACCTCTAACTACTGGCCTTAGGCGATTCTCTTGCCTCAGCCTCCCGAGTAGCTGGGACTACATGTCCCCACCACAACACCCAGTTATTTTTTTGTTGTTGTTGCAGTTTGGCCAGGGCCGGGTTTGAACTGGCCACCCTCGGTATATGGGGCCAGTGCCCTACCCACTGAGCCACAGGTGCTACCCCCCACTTTAATTTTTACTTTTATAATCATATCCATAGCATTGTTCTATAAAACATTTCAGAAACTAAAAAGAATTAAAATTCTTGGCTTAATATTCCAAACAAGTGATTCTCCTGAACCCCTGAAATCACATAAGTTTTACATATTATGAAAGTTTTAGGTAGCTCTGTTCTCTTGAATGGAAGTGGGGGAAGAGCAGGCTTAATGAAAAGTGTGATAAAGTTAATACTTCTAAAGGCTTTTTTTTTTGAGACAGAGTCTCAAGCTGTCACCCTGGATAGAGTACCGTGGCATCACAGCTCACAGCAACCTCCAATTCCTGGGCTCAAGAGAGTCTCTTGCCTCCGCCTCCCAAGTAGCTGGGACTACAGGCGTCCGCCACAACACCTGGCCATTTTTTTTGGCTGCAGCCGTCATTGTTGTTTGGCGGGCCAGGGCTGGATTTGAACCCGCCAGCTCAGGTGTACGTGGCTGGCGCCTTAGCCCGTTGAGCCACAGGCGCCTAGCCACTTCTAAAGGCTTATTAAAGATGCAGTGAGCATTAAAGAAACAGTGAATTAAGAGATGATTATTAAGCATTTATAACGCAAAATGAAGTGATAGTGTTGACTTTTACTGCTAACACAATGAAAGCTTCCATAGATTTCAAAAACAGAAGTTTATTCACAAAATACATTAAAAAGGTTTGACAAAAAAATACTACCACAAACCCCCCCACAATCTTGTACATCTCACCATCACTTACCACAGTCAATAACCAAAAGTATCACCAATTCAAATTCTCTATTTTAAGTAAAAAAGAGTTCTTCGTAAATCATAGTATTTATTTTATAAGTTATATTGCTGATAACAGATACCAAAATCTAATCCAACAGTGCCATTTTCATATTTTATAAAATAATATTTTGTACAGAAACTTACTGACACTGAAATCTCTCAAAATGTATTTGTGAGAGCTAATTCATAGTAGTTTTTCCAAGGTATACTATTTTAAGCCAAATGAAGTGATTGCTACCACAACATTATAAACACTAAAAGATAAGTATAAAAGATTTGGAACTTTGGGGATGTAGAATAAATTCAACATATGTTTAAATACAGGCAACTATTGAGTTTGTGTTTGAAGTGGCAGGAGTGCACAGGAGCTGGTCCTGAAGATGGTGGTACTCTTGTGCAGCAGGAAGCCTGTATCCAGCTGGTCAGCGAACATACCCAGGTTTGCATCTGGGGCCTTTTTCTCCAGCCAAATCTGACTTTATTCATTGAGGACGAGAGGATCTTAGAACATCTCTTAAATTCTAAGAGTGTTCCTCTGGAAGGCTTCAAGAACAAAGTCTTCAGATCAAATTTTATGGAGTTTTGTAACAATCAGTACTCTCACCATTTGGTCAAATGAACTGCAGATGCAGAGACCCCTTTTATCTGGACTCCAGTCCAAACTTGAAATGGGCTGGGTAGACAGTGTAACATTCTGCAGAAGGCTGACAGAACCCGCGACTCCCATCTCTACTCCCTCGGAATCTTTCTTTGACCGATGGATAGGGTATTCACTGAAAACAAGATCAAAGAGGTTAGAGGATATAAATCTTAGAATCTTGGAATTCACCATTTTATTTCTGGGAAAATACATTAATGACTCTATTTTTATTTCTCAGTTTATTACTGGAAGTAATAAATACTTACAGAATCTTTCTAATGTTGACTTGTATGCAAATAAAGAGACACAATTTCAATCTCAATCCTATCCCCCAAACATTTCATAAAAATGAGTTCTACTAAGAACTTCTAAATATCACTTCTGTTCAGCATATATTTATACTTTCTCTTTTAATATAGAAGTTCTAGGTTGATTATGCACTTTTAAATACATTTTCTTGGTGCTTTTGAGAATCTTTTATTGTAATTTTTCTCTAAATTCGGATTGCTAGACAACAGAGGCAAACACAATGTATAAAGGCAATAGCTGTAAGTAACGCCTGGAGAAGCCCATGTAAACACTTCTAGAATGGAGAACTGACACTGGTTTCTAACCCCAAAGCTCCATTATGTGAATCCAGACCTAAGGACCTTCTGTGTACCATTTCTATAGGAAGGCACCACTGGGTGTAAATTTTATATATAAAAATTGCTAAAAAAAAAAAAAAAAAAAAAAAAAAAGAGCAATTCTGAGAACATCTGACTTTTTTCAGCTGAAAATATAAATTTATAAAGTAAGAAGAGCTGAAGGTTAACAACAAAATATGAGTTGGCCTAGATTGGGGGGATGAAACACTCTCCCTCTGTGGAGATGTGTTCTACTGAAATACAGAGGTATTCCTCCTCAGAAGCCCTTTTAAAACCTATTAGGTTAAGTATTTCACATTGTATATCAAATTATCACATTGTACCCCACAAATGTATACAGTTATTTAATAAAAAATTTAAAAAATTTACAAACAAAAAAAATCTATCAGGGGCTTGGCGTCCATAGCTCAGTGAGTAGGGGGCCAGCCATGTACACGGAGGCTGGCGAGTTTGAGCCCAGCCCAGACCTGCTAAACAACAATGACAACTGCAACCAAGTAAATAGCCGGGTGTTGTGGTGGGCACCTGTAGTCCCACCTACTCGGGAGGCTGAGGTGAGAGAATCGCTTAAGCCCAAGGGTTTGAGGTTGCTGTGAGCTGTGATGCCACGGCACTCTACCAAGGGTGACATAACCAAGACTGTCTCAAAAAAAAGAAAAATCTATTAGGTATCAATTATGACACTACCTTTATTTCATAAATGCTAATAAAGGTCAAGTGTTTAAGAAATACTTACCAAATGAGAGGCAGAGCAAAAATGAGAGAAGCAATAGGTAGATAACCTGCAATCTCTCTTCTATTATCCTCTCAGACCCGATAAATTATTTTGATTAAAAGGAATAACACACTCAGATGAGTAAATAATTCAAATACAGACTTGCCCCATATGTTTCTTGGCAAAGGCTGCAGTAATTCAGTATTTAAAATATAACATAAAGGCTTTTTCAAACCCTCCATGTTATTTATTAAAGTTTTAAAAGTTTTAAAAGTATGTGTGTTTCAAATACTCAAAAAAATCAGCAGGTTGGGGTCTATACATTAAAAAAATAATAATAATTTTGAATAACCAGATGAATTCTTCTAGTAACTCCTGGCTAAATGCTCAATATATTTTGACATTAACTATTACCTCCCAATTTTGTGCACGTCACATGGGATACAAATCTATGTGTGGATTACAAAGACAATCGGGGAGGACTGCCTATGGTCAGGAGTTCCGCAACAGCCGGAGCAAGAGCAAGACCCCTCTCTACCAACAACTGTAAAAATGAGCCAGATGTGGTAGTGCAGCGTGCCTGCAGTCTCAGCTACTTGGGAGGCAGAGGCAGGAGGATCACTTGAGCTCAAGAATTTGAGATTTCAGGATGATGCCACTGTACTCTAGCCAGGGCAACAGGGCAAAACTCCCATCTCAAAAAATTAAATACCATAAGAAAGATGAAATAGATGGATTTTGTAAATGTGAAAGTCCTAGACACACTGAAGATAGTGTTTTTCTTCGTACATTACTAATCAAACTTAATTTGTGAAATATCCTTCATTTATGGGCTTATGTTATTTTTTTCCCTCCTGGGTGAGGTTTAGAGAAAGATTTTATTTTTTCCCTCCAAGTGTACATTGCTTAGCTAATGAAGAATTCAGAATGACTACTAACTCCTGATTGTTATCATCAGAACTTTTAAATGAGCCACTGAATTGACATTAGGCCCCTGGGACCCACAAGGTACAGTGCATGGTAAGAGCTCTTACTGCAGCTCATCCCGCCTGTTATGCAGACAGCAAGCTCAGAGGCAAGGTCTTTCCTGGAGACAGACAGGAATGCCAGGCTTTGTTTGGTCCCTATCACAATGATGTCATATGCATTTAGGCAAGTGAATTATCAGGATCCCAAACTAAGAATTTTAATCCTTTCCTATCTTCTAGAGGTAGTGTTGTAGTGACTAGAAGATAATATTGGATAAATGTGTAGGGCCAACTTTTTCATACTAAAACTAGAAAAAGCTATAATTTCAAATCTGTTTTGAAATTATAAAAAATGCCTGTTCCTAGGCTACTCTAATATATCGCAGACATAATGAAAATGACAAATATATTTAGTGTACCAAAAAAAGGTTAACATTTACTAAGTGTAAAATAGGGACATTAAAAAAAATACTTAGAAAACAACAACAGTTATGTAACCCCATGAAATTTAAAATCATATCAAAATGAACTAAGTCAAAGCAGCAAAAAAAGAAAAGTTCAATCTAATCCTACTTTACACCCACGAAGAACTGAAAAAGGAGCACTGTGTGCAGGGAGAGACTTACTACTTCCAGAGGTGAAGGCTGCCGGCGCCTCCTGCTGTCATGAAGAGCTCTCTGTTCTGGGGCAGGTGTCGCACCTGCCAGACTGTGGATTTATGAGCCTAAACAGGACAAGAGTACACAACTGTTTACGTGGTAAATGGTGCCCTGGAAAGAAACCCGGCAAACAAAGAATTTTTGCTACACTTTCAAATGTTACAAAAGTAATTAAAGTCATTTTCTGGCACATCGCTTTATAGTGGCTACAGTGATGTACTGGGGCCCTTAAGAAATTAGAAAAAGTATCATTTTTCTTTATTACCTTACAAAACAAAGTTCTACTGGATTTTTAGAAAAAGAGAGGTATTAGATTAAAAGTCCATTTAACTTTATTGTACCATATAAATTATAACAATAGATTTTATACATTTAAATATGTCTAGTTCATTTTAAAGGGGAAAAAAACACTTGAAATACAAAAACAAATACTTCTTCCTGGGCTGGGGGATGCGGTAGCATAGATTGAATTAAAGAAAACAAAAAACAACTTTAGCTTTTTTTTTTTTAACTTTAGCTTTTAAAACAGTTTCAGGTTCACAGCAAAATTGAGCAGAAAATATAGAGAGGTCTCATTCACAGACTGAATTTTAACTTCCAGCTCCCAGAGCCTCATCTTGCCATCTGACTTGACCGGTCTTCAAAATAAAGACCCTGAGGACTTACAGACTGGTTTACTGTTCTAATAAGCCAGGGCAATGGGCAACTGGACAGTCGCCGTTTGTTAGCACCTCAACAACAGCCAGTTAATCCACCCGGTAGTGCTAGATTCACTGTGGGCGAACTTGGAGCAGGGGAAGAACGGGGGAGGGAGAGAAGGAAGGAAGGAAGAGATAAAGAGTGACTTCTGCTTTGTAGAAGCAGCAGGGCTGGCTAACATGGCGCAGGTTCCATTTCAGTGACCGATTACTCTTGACATTTGATTGAAATAATCTTTTGAGAGAATAAGCAGATGAAAACATTAGCAGATAAACATTAATGGATATAAACACATATCTCAAAACACACATTTGAAATGTGTGAGAATCTCCAAATGATTAGATTCAAGCTGTTGAAACTTACTTTGTTTTATACCTTAAACTCCTCTTTTTCTTTTAGAAGTTGAGAAAAACACAAAAAGCAAGAGTGAAAATGATCTCTTTAAACATGTAATAAGAGTTATTTATTTGACAGAGTTAGCAATTACAGGATTAACTAAATATAACAAAAAAAATTTGGAGATGACAATATGATTTATGGAAAATGAGAAATATGTATGTTACAAATTATATATGAAAGAATTTAGTAAAGCATTGTATGTTTTTGATAGATACTTAATATATTCTGAAATGATAAAGGTAAAACAATATGACAATTTATAGCTACATGTTAAAAATTTAGTTCTTCAAGCAGTGACAGTAATTTACACATAATAATAATGATGATAATAAAATGAGACAAAATAGAAAAGTTTGAGAAATCTTACTGAATCCACAGCAGAGAGAGAGAGTAAATTCTTACTTCCTGAGCAACTTAAACATTTTAATCTTATGGAAACCATGAATCTGTAACTGATCTTTCTTTTTATACTTGAGGAATCTCAGAGTCACATTTCCAAACCATACTTTGTGACAGGACGTCTCAGCATGAATTTCACATAATCCCCCACTCTAGACATTACATTTTTTTAAAAACCAGTATTTTCCCTCTGCCCTGATTTTCTCCTCTATTTTTCTCATGTAGTAATACCATGTTTCCTCCTCAGCTACCTCAAATACATGGCAAAATACAAATATGCAAATAAATATTTTTGAGCACCTCATGTATTAATCACAGTAATGGGTGTTTCAAATTATTTTATTTAATATAGTAAATTGAGATATAAAATAAAATGTGATGAAATGACATGATATATACATAGATATATTTTAATCAGGTATTAATACAAATACTATATATTTATGAGAGGACACCAGGCTGGATCTTGTTGATCAAATTCCTGATGTTAGCTGGGTTTCTTGTGATTGCTTCTAAACTGTAAAATCAGATTCCTAGCCAACTGACAGCCTTATTATAATTAAAAAGTCTATCGTCAATAAACTTTGGGAAAGTACTCTTTGCACAGAAAAACTTGTCATGATCCCACGATAATATATCAAAAATAGCTCCCTTCACATAAAGACCTGGAAGGAACCTCAGTGACTAATTCTATTTATTAGTCTCAAATAAGCTATCATTCCTCTTCATAAAAAGATTTTTTTCCTCATATTTACCTTTTCTGAAACAGACGCAAAACCTTTGGTTGGATGCTGTGTTCTCATGTCAAAAACATGAAACTTTCCTTCCAGAGATGTGGCTACTAATTTATTCATACTTATATCTTTTCTGTCAAACTCCAAGCTACACACCTGAAAATAGAGAATACTTATTATTGACAGTTTCACTATTATTATTTAGGAGACTCTTTTAAACTAAGAAAAATAGCTTTCAAATGATCAGATCATGTGAAAAGTACTTAAAGAATCATTTCATCTTTTGAATCAGTACATTAAGTACTGTTATTGTAAAAAAAAAAAAATTTCTTCTGGGTTGATAAGATCAAAAAAACCATCCTGGGTTTCCATGTTCAGTGGATGCATTTGGAAAGTCATCATTTAACTTTTTACATTATTTAATATAGTTAAATCAAGCCTGATTATAGGGAAGAAAAGAGACTATATTCTTCACTAAAAGTGTAGAACTCAGGGACCAAAAATCTGAGGGCACATAGGGGGTGATTACTATTTCAGGTTTTTTGATATTAGCAGGTAGAAACACTCCTCCTTGCTCATTCTGATATTATATGGCATGGCCCACAGCAGTCCACAGATGGGTCTCAGGGACTGGTAACTCCCTCCACATTGTACATACACAAAGCGGGTGTGGGTCCACTTTCTGAATACAGGATTCAGAAAATCCAAGTTTTTCATTAGATTCCCAAAGGGGTTTAGCTCCGAACGGTTCAGGACCGTTCCTCTTCATTGGAAGAGGAGTTGACTGAGATGAATTAACAGAAGTGCTTTTCTGTAGTAGTTCACAGGTGGATAGAAACATGTTCAGAGACCAAAAAGCATCAGAACGTGCATTACCCCATTTTTTATGTTTGTCTCCCACCGTAATGACATGTTTCTGAGATCAAACAGTTTGATGTCACCATTGTCATAGCCAGCACAAACAACACGTTCCTCTTGATTGTAAGCATTGCCTGGAAATCAAGATATAACATTCTACATTTTATAAATGCTAATTTAAAGACTGGTATGAAACTATACATATACCTTAAATCAGATTTAAAAAAATTACATTGGGTAGAATCCCATTTCAGCAATTCTGGTAGGACATCAAGATTATTAATTTGGTATCTATTTTTTTTTTTTTTGCAAGAAAAGCTCATATGGGTGGCGCCTGTGGCTCAGTGAGTAGGGCGCTGGCCCCATATACTGAGGGGGGTGGGTTCAAACTCGGCCCCAGCCAAACTGCAACAACAACAACAAAAAAAACCCAGCCAGGTGTTGTGGCAGGCACCTGTCATCCCAGCTAGTTGGGAGGCTGAGGCAAGGGAATCGCCTAAGCCCAAGAGCTGGAAGTTGCTGTGAGCTGTGACACCACGACACTCTACCGAGGGTGACAAAGTAAGACTCTGTCTCTAAAAAAAAAAAAGAAGCAAAGCTCAGTCACTGAAATTCTATCCTGAAGGGTTATGTGGAAGTGTCCACTGGATTCTAACTTGAAAGAAAGTACTCTCTCTCAACTATGTCTGCAAAGACTAGCAGGCCAACTACTGTTCAAACATAGCAGGGCCTGGGGAGATAGATACAGCTTATGCTTCTGTTGCTTTCCTTGGCAGTAGCTATATTTGAATGCAAATAGAAACCATGTTGTTCTGGTGTGATTCAGTCTTTGCAAGGAAATATGAAACAAGTTGTAGCACACTGTGCTACACATTTTTAGTAGTATGGATAATCATGCCACTAGAGTATGCAATCCAGGGACTTTTTCCCCCTCAGTCTCTCTTGCTGAGGAAAAAATGCCAAGTGAGAATGATTCCCCTGTCACTGTGCTAGGCTATCTGGGCATCTTACCCCAATGCCTTCATTCTCCAGCTTCTTCTTTCTTACAAACTACAGCCCTGCATCTCCACTCTGGGCTTCACCTAGATGGCGCACCAGCATCTTAAATTCATGATGCCCTAACAGACCTCACTCCCTTCCCTTCCAAACTATTCTACCCCTTGTGGACCTTTCTCAAGTAATATCATTAACCCCACCATCACCCTCAAAACTCATCTCGGACATAATCCTCTGCCTTGCTCTTCAGATTCAAAAAGGTGCCAAATTCTATGTATTCGGCCACAATACTATCTTTTGAATTATCTGCTCTGCTCTATTATAGTCATTGCTTATGTGGGTCACTATGAAAGTTTTGAAACAGACTGGGTTATGGTCCATTATTTCACTTCCAAGAAACACAGTCGACAGCAGCCTTTGTGGTTCACCTGTGCAAGTTTCAGCTTGCTCAGCTGATCAGTGTTGCTGGGAGGGCTTCATTTGTTTTTGTCTATGAGGATTTTACATTTCTTGATTTTTGTGTATCTCAAAACTTTCGTAATTGACCCACGTATAACCTATGTCTTACCCAGAAGATTGCAAAGAGCTCCTGAAAAATCACATCCCCTGTGCCACTCATCTCTCTCCAAAACATATCATCAGGTAATTTTCCTGAAGCTCAAATTTTTCTGAAGTAAAAACCTTTCCAGGTTTATGAGTACCCTTAGACCATTGAAGCACCTCTGGCCATGGCACTGAGGTATCTCTAAGGCTACTCCTACTATTACTTCCTTCTATATTCATTGGTTCCACCTCCGTGGGTTCAAGCAAACATGGACTAAAAATATGTGGAAAAAAATTTGCATATGTACTGAACATGTACAGACTTCTTTTTCTTGCCATTATTCCCTAAACAATACAACTATTTACATTGCATTAGATTATTTAAAGTATATGGAAAGAATATGTGTATATTATGGTTATATGTAAATACCATGCCATTTTATTTTTTAATTAATTAGTTAATGTTTTTTGGATTCTTCTAGGGCTTGAAACAGGTACTACAGCATTTTATATAAGAGATCTAAGTATCCACAGATTTTAATATCGATGGGAGGTCATGGAATGAATCCCCCACAGAAACCAAGAGGCTAATGTACTTTCTTGGGCACTTTCCAATTATTCCTTACACTTGAAATATCCTCCCCATTTCAGTGGCTGAAATCCTATGTATCCTATGCTCTTCCTCTCCAATCATCTCTTCCTCTGATTCCTTCTGCATTATTCATGCCTCTTGTGATCTGCCACTCCTATCTTTTATTATAGCTAACACAGATATCATGCCCTCTTTATTAAGCTATGAAGTCCTTGAGGCTAAAATATGAGTCTGTTTCACCTTTCCATGTCCAAAGCACTTTGTACATTCTTGAAACTCATAAAAAAATTTCAAATCAATAGTTTTTTTTTTTTACTTAATATCCTCTATTTTAAATTGTACTATGTCTCTGAGATGAACACGGTAAATGCTTTAATGAATCTAAAAATACTTTTAAATTGATACCTAATTATTTATTTTACTTACTTATTTATTTTGAGACCCAGTCTCACTTTGTCACCCTCCTTAGAGTGCCCTAGCATCATAGCTCACAGCAACCTCAAATTCTCGGGCTCAAATGATCCTCTTGCCTCAGCCTCCCGGGTAGCTGGGACTATAGGCACCTGCCACGATGTCTGGCTATTTTTAGAGATGGAGTCTTACCCTTGCTCAGGCTGGACTCCAACTCTTGAGCTCAAGCAATCCACCTGCCTCAGCTTCCCAGAGTGCTAGATTTATAGGCCTGAGACACCATGTCAGGCCCATATGATACCAATTTAAAAATGATCATTCTAAATACTAGTCTTGAAATTTCTCCACAAAGTATATGTATCTTAAGGTTTTATTATTGCTCATAGCATACAAATACATTGTAATTCCTGTACTATTTCTTTTAAAAATTAGAAATATACCTTTCCTTTGATTAAATAACAGTTTAATTTAAGAAACATAACATAAGAAAAAACATAAGAAGTTTAACATAAGAAGTTAAACAGTGCAGGTATACAGTAAATCCCACTTTTAAGGCCTATTGTCTTCACGGGGCCATACTATGAAGGGGGCAAAGAAAACAGAGTTTTGAAACTAAGCATTTCAGGTGATACATAGCTCAGAAGCCCTGACTGTACCATAACCCAATTTAGGACTATGATGAAATTGCACTTGTGCCCTATGCACGAAAAATAAATAAATGAATAAATAAATAAATAAACACTACAACTAATTATGGCCTGTATCTAATTAGGAGCCAGAATTAATTTAATTTTGATGCTGAGCAAGAGATTCAAGGGCAATTGTTAGTCTTAATCAATATTCATTTTAAGTATATTAGTAAAAGAACAGTTATCAAATTTATAAAAAACAATTTTGTAATGGAAAACTATTTTGTAGAAAATAGACATACTCTGTGTTAAGTGTAATACAAGATTTGTTACATTGCCATTTGCATTTGAGGCTCTGCTTAGCTGCATTAATGGTATTTGGTTCTAAACTAATATTATCTAATTAAACAGAAACACATAATAATTATTTCTGAACTCTTAATCTATCATGATTTTCAGCACTTTACGTGTATGAACTCAATGAATTCTCACAATAACATTAATAAGTCAATTCTATTACTATTTCCACTTTATAAATGAAGCAACCAAGGGACGGAGAACTTACCCAGGCCACATAGCCAATGAATGGTAGGTCAGGATTCAAACTAGGCCTTAGAGGCTGACATTAACTATCACATATATCTACCTGAATAAACTGTTCACAAAACAGACTATAAAGAAATAATGAAATTTTTTTTTTTTTTTTTGTAGAGACAGAGTCTCACTTTATCGCCCTCAGAGTGCCGTGGTGTCACACAGCTCACAGCAACCTCCAGCTCCTGGGCTTAGGCAATTCTCCTGCCTCAGCCTCCCAAATAGCTGGGACTACAGGGGCCCAGCACAATGCCCGGCTATTGTTTTTGTTGCAGTTCAGTTGGGGTTGGGTTTGAACCTGCCACCCTCGGTATATGGGGCTGGCGCCTTACTGACCGAGCCATAGGCACCGCCCATAATCAAAATTTTTGAAAGCACCATACTTTTTACCATCTAATACATCAAATACAAGAATTCTTCAATAATTTACCAAATGCCACAGTCCAACAGTCTCTCTTGTTTTCTCCTTGTACAGGCTCCATATTAGCAACGGGATCATCTTTTTGCCTTGGGTCCCACACCTTCACATTTCCTGTCATGCATAAAAATGTAAATTGACAAAATTCAATAGTACATCATGTTTCTTTTTTGCCTTCTCTATGGCTTCCAGGGTATGTGGCAATATTATAATGTTATCACAACTGAAAAATTATCACATTTTTCTGACTTCTAATTTGGTAAGCTGAATTTGATATCAGAGATGTAAGCCATATATTACTGTCTGACCTGATTTCTCAATTAATAGATACACAGAACAGTCAACAACTATTCACAAATTATCACAAGTTATGACTGACAGGGCAAACACAAATGTTATGTAATTCAAATCATGAGTCAAAACTAATGTGTTATTTATTAGGAATAATACCAGTGTTGTTATGATTTTTACCTTTTTTCCCACTATCAATATAACCTAATTGTGAATTAATGATTTATTATATGAAGTTCTAGAATACTATTTCATATGCCACTAAGTTTATTTTTTCTGTAGCAATAGTAAGGAGAGAAATATTAAATGAAAGTAACAAATACTTCTTCTCAGTTTAACTGCAACCCCTTCATTTTAATTCATTTTGCAGGACTACTAACTAAATGGTATCACTACCTAGGAGAAGTGCAAATGCAGCAATCAAATGGCTAATAGGGCAAGTACCTCGGAGACAATAGGAAAACGGCAAAAAATCCTAAAAAGGAGTAATAGCATTATACCTCCACCTTTCCTGAAGATTTATCTTCAAGGATAAAATAAAGTTGATTAAAAAGGCTACTTTAACAGCTAGGGACAATGGCTCACACCTGTAATCCTAGCACTTTGGGAGGCCAAAATGGCAGGATTGCTTGAGATCAGGAGTTCAAAAGCAGCCTGAGTAACACAGCAAGACCTTGTCTCTAGAAAATCTTTTCAAAAGTCAGTTGGGCATGGTGGTGCACTCCTGTAGAAGTCCTGGCTACTAGGGAGGCTGAGGCAGGAGGATCACTCGAGCCAAGAGCTTGAGGCTGCAGTGAGCTATGATGGTGCCACTGCACTCTAGCCCAAGTAACAGAACAAGAACCTTGTCTCCAAAAAGAAACCCCCATAGGATTCATACAAGTTGATGAGATTTACAGTTAACTCTGCAGTAGTTAAATGAGCAAAGAACATAAACAGACCATTCACAAAACAAAATTAAGTAGTGAACAAACAGAAGTTAACACAAATTGGAATGGAATGCCATTTTTAATCTATAAAAGAAGGGGAGAGAAAGAGAAAATGAGTGCTGGCAGGTAGAATGGAAATCTACTTCATCCACTGAGGCTGAAAGTGTAAATAAGTACTTTGGAAAGTTTGCCAATGAATTCTAAGAATCATAAAATACGTTTATTCCAAAAGAAATGCATACATGACAATACTCATTTCTTCATTATTTCTAAACCACTCCCCCAAAACAATAAACAAAAGACTTAAAGCAAACTGAATGCTTACTTAAGTATAGCCATACGATGGATTATGTAGTCATTAAAATGATAATTATGAAAGGTGTATGGAAACAGCAACATTTACATATGACAAAAAATTAAATAAAAAAAGAAACAAAATCATATTTATGCAATATTACACATATGACCCAAAACGAAAAGAAAAAAATCTAATGACTGTAATAGTGTAGTAGATTACACATTTTTCCTTCTATAACCCATACTGCTTTCATGATTTAAAAAAAGTGACTTGTAAAACACAGCTGCTCTTGAATACCTATTAGAAAATTACGTCTCACTTTTCTTTTAAAACAATTTCCTTATGGTCTTGAGCAGCCATGAAAAAGCTAGCCAAATCAACTGAAGAAGCAAATCTCTCAAGGACCCCTCATAAAACAATGAAAATTCTGACTCTCTGAGAGTCGTTCGGGATGGCTTTGGACCCCAAAGGTCCTGTCTCTGTTGGTAGAGGAGCTGAGCGCCTTTGGTGCTCTCTATAGTGCTCACCAGCTGGATCACAGAACTTCAGTTTTCAACCAGCTGTCAATATGACAGTTTTCACAAGTACTAATTCTGCCTTTTAAAAATAGAAAATGAAAAGCTGCCACCCACATTATATCATCAGCTGCCTCAAAAACCTGTAAAGACATTTTAAATCCTTCAAGGCTTAGAGGAATCCATCATTGTTAGGAGCTGAACTAGCTCAACACTAAAATAGGAACTGTTATGCCTCTATCCCAAAATACCTAAAAGTCTGAAATAATTGAAGGATGTGAGAATTTGCGTATTAGAAAAGTAGCACCAAGATTATTAGATCTAGGTGGTCAAGGCAACTGAAAGGGATTTTTAGCTAGAGAGGATGTACCATTGCATAGAGATTTCCATTTAAAAAATTGTTTTAATACGTAGAATACGTTGACTCACCATCTCGGCTGCCAGTCACAATTTCAGGCGCCCCTTCTCCAATTCCTAGCCCACCTATACCGTCTATAGTATTTATGATTTCTTTATGGCCCTTTACAGAATACACTGGCATCTCTGGAGCTTCCAAATTCCTAAACAACAAACACAGCCTCTTATTTACATCACATATCCCAAACCGTTAAATCTACTACAAAAATTTAAGAAAGTATATACTATTTTTAGATATTTTGTTTAAAAACAAGAGTTTTGCTGTGAGGGTAATTTATACATCTACTTCTAAATTTTTCTCTCCACTTTGGCTTCTTTCAAGTCCCCCAGTGAGAAATGTCATCATTTGACGTAGAATTCGAGCTTCTGAGCACACTTTACTTAGTGGTCTTCAAAGATGATCTACAAGCTCCACATATGAACAGCCAGGTGTGCTTGTGAACACGTGCAGATTCACAGGCTCGTCCCCAGATGTGTTGAATCCAAATCTCAGATTGGCCCCCAAATCTGCAATTTGGTACACTGAACTCTAACTACTGCTTTAAAGATAGAGTAAATTCAAAGTGATTGTGATCCTTCTAAAGCAGGCCTTGGTAGTTTGATCTTGAGACCATTTTAAAGGATAAAATACGAATACTGTGGACTTTGCATACATTTCTTCCTTTATAATGTATTCTTTTCCCACTGAATTCAACACTGATTTGCATTTAGTGACATGTTTTTCAATGTATCATCATACTGGTCACAGTAAATATTATTGCCAGCCTGGCTGAAATTTGTCTAAGTCAAGGATTTATTTAGTAAAATCTCATTAACCAAAATTTGAGCTATTTCAACCTGGTTTAGAGATTATGTTTGTCTCTGTATCTTCTTTATGAAAGAATAAAAAAAAATGAGATTGTGGTTCTACTTTAAATAATCATCTTACTATTTCTAGACTTTAAAATGTTACCTTTTTCAAACATGAAATTATAAGATATATCAATGAAGATAAGTTGGTAATATGTGTACTATATGAGAAAATTGCATTAAGAGGACAGTCAACAGTTATATTTGTTGTATATTCTTGCATTGGAATATATGTAGATTTATTAAAAAAATAACATTCAGGTGGCGGGTGGTGGCTCAAATCTACACTAGCACTCTGGGAAGCTGAGGCAGGAGGTTCTCTTGAGGTTAAGAGTTCGAGACCAGCCTGAGCAGGAGCGATACTCTCATTTCTACAAAAAATAGAAAAATTAGCCAGGTGAAGTGATGTGTGTTGGTAATTCCAGCTACTCAGGAGTCTGAGGCAGGAAGATTACTTGAGCCCTGGAGTTTGAGGTTGCTGTGAGCTTTGATGACGGCACTTCACTCTAGCCAGAGTAATAGAGAGAGATTCCGTCTCCAAAAATAAAATAAACCAAAAAAAACCCATTAGACTGGCCTCTCTCTCAATTTCTTTTAAAGAATATGTTATGGCATGTAAGAACTAATGAATAAATGCTAATTTCATGAAGCCATTAAAGTCAAGAAAAATTAAAATAGCTTAATTCTGTTTTATATTATGATTCTAAGATAAACATATCAAAGTAATTTAATTATAGAGTAACAGATTCTAAGTGAGAATCAGACAAAATCATATTAGAAAACATAACATAAGAAAAATAGTTTTCTTAGAACTTTCTAAAACACTATGGTATATTTTAAATGATTAAAATAACAGATTTTCCTGGAAAGTAATTAAAGATGAATTTCAATTCATTTAACTCTATGAAGAAATAGCTAGGTAAAACATAAAAATTAAAGGCATCTGGCACAATAGTAATTTGCTCATTCAAAAAAGGTTTATCTTGAATTGTTCAAAAGATGTTTCCCTAAAAAGTTGTGCTTATATGTTAGTTAAAGCAAACCAGAAAAAAAAATGAATTGAGTCCTACAGGAAAAATTTAAAACTAACAAAAATTTGTGTATCATTCTGTAATGCTAAATCTCTTCTTGAAATAAATGTAAACAATTAATATCTTTTTCATTTATACATATGCATTTTATATATTGTATCCTTAAAGGTAGAGGGACATATGTAAAAATAAGTTTTGATACCATTATCCAAAATATCTAAAGAAAAATGCTATTTTAATAGCATTTTAAAATGGATTTTGAATATGAAATCTAGACATATATATTAAAAGATAATTCTCAGTTTTTAATTGTTAAAATTGAATATGGAAAGAAACATTTTAAAATCTGAATTCGCCTTCAGAAGATGAATAATAAGACTATCAAAGAAATTGCTTATCTCATCTATCTTAATACTGATTAAATAATCTTACCATATATGAAGGTTTCCCTCAAAATCTCCAGTAGCTAAGTATCTCTGCTGTAAAGAGGTTGCGCCAAATGTTCCACACTTAATGGGTTTGGCCTTTTCAATCTTGAGAGAAGGGAGGAAGAGAAGATACGTTATTTACATAAGCCGATATTTATAATCTATAATATTTATGGCTCTATTGTGGGATTTAAATGACACATAATATGATAAGCAACTAAAACATTTTCTGATAAAAATGTTCATGATTTTCCCTTAGTCATTTTTTCTGTCGTTTAAAAGTATGTAATAGTAAAAAAAAAATTTAATTTGTCTTTCTTCTCATCTCACTAATGAGACATTCATAAGCTGACAACTCAACCATCTCTACTCATTTGCAAATATGAAAGTACTTTATGTGATATTCTTTAAGAGCCTCAATAGAAACAAGAACATAATGAAGGCTTTCCAGATGGCTACAGGAACAAAACTTTTTATGTGTCTTTATAGTTTTCCCTGTAGAACCTTATAAACTGAAGATGCTTACGTTCACTTGATCTGGAACCTTTTCAATACATAAAGATTTGTAAACCTGTGTGTACCAATAAAACACTGCTAGTATTAATTAGCCAATCTTTAGAGGTTTGTATAATTTAAAAGGCTCCTCCTCCTAGTATTGTATAGAATTAGTAAAACAACCACATACCAATGCACTATTTAAGATATGGGGCTTATGGGAATCAGAAAGACCATATAGCTAAAAAGGTTCTTGGAAATGACCTAATACAATACCCTCCAGTCATTGAAAGAGAATGAAGTCTAGAATCTTACAGATTTGCCCACTCATCCAATTTTCAGTTTTAAATGAGGTGCTACTACATGCAAGTCACTGCACGAGGCACAAGAGGACACAAAGGAGATCTGCCATTCCCTCAAGGCGTTCACAACCCAAGTGTCAGTTTCTATCTGGCTCCACCCATACATTCATATTCATCATACTATTCCCACCTACTCCCCCACCTCCCTGGTCTCCCACTAATCTTTTACTCCTGATGTTTCCAATTTCTCCACTGGCCCCTCCTACCCGTAACTCCAATTGCCCAGGTGGATGAGGTCCCTCCTAGAATCAAACTGCTTTTCCTGCTGTCTGGGGTCCTGAAAACTCTGGCATCAGGAATTAGATGACGCCTGCCCTACACCACACTCTGGCCCTGTAACAATTCCCATGGACTGTCAGCATCACAGGGCAAAGCTATTCCTCATTTGGCCTCTTATAATCTTTAACTGTTTCATTCTTAATGTTACAAAAGTAATACATGTTCTCTATAAAATTCAAACAAAATAAAAGAATGGAGGGAAAAAGTGAGTCCCTCTAATGCTCCTCAGAAGTAATCTCCATCTTTCTAGACTTTCCTCTATACATTTACAAACAGACATGGGTTTGTGTCAATACCAGGCAGACAGGCAGATCACAGTACACTGTCCCTTGACTTGAGTTGTTTCATTTGACAATCAATATGGGAATGAACTTTTTTCTCCTCTGCAGGCCATCTCCCCTGGCAACTCTGCAGTTCCTCCGCCAATCTTCAGCCCTCCCAGGTTGGCCTATTTTAAATAATTTAAAAAATAATTTGCCTGCCACGTTGTTTAGTTGGGCATTTCCATATAGCATATATTATCTATGCAAAGTATGCACACCAATTTTCAAAGAAGAAAATAAGCCTGTGGCTCAGCGAGTAGGGCGCCGGC
>CAUYRH010171462.1:0-16451 GCA_963574655.1 Perodicticus potto | reverse complement strand
CCAGCCACATACACCGGAGTTGGTGGGTTCGAATCCAGCCCGAGCCTGCCAAACAACAATGAGAGCTAGAACCAAAAAATAGCCGGGCATCATGGTGGGCACCTGTAGTCCCAGTTACTCAGGAAGCTGAGGCAAAAGAATCGCTTAAGCCCAGGAGTAGGAGGTTGCTGTGAGCTGTGATGCCATGGCACTCTACCAAGGGCAACATAGTGAGACTCTGTCTCAAAACAAAACAAAAGAAAAGAAACTGGAGCATAATTTCCCTCAACCTCTAGTCCCTGTATAAAGTGTCTCTGGTCCTCACACAGAACTGGTTCTCTCCTCCATTTCCTTTCCTGTCCAAGGTCCAAGGTCCTCTCTGCCCATCTTCTGTGTCCTCCAGGTCCCCTCCCCATGAGTCGTCCCTCCCTAGCCCCTCAGCTGGCCTCCATCCTGAGCCTCTCTTCTTATTCTATATATAGGCCCGTTCTTCTCCTGCTTTCCAAGAAAACACTCCTGTTTTGACTTTGTGTCACCTCCACTCCTCACCAGAACATCTCACATGTGGTCTCACTCAGATTGTGTGTCATGATTCTCACTCACCCCCCAACCTCCTACAACCAGACGTCCATCCCCAGTACATCATTGAAGTCAGTCCTTCCATTTCTTCAGCTCCCCTCTGCCTGGCACTAATGACTATTCCTTTTTATTCCAACCCCTCCATTCCCGACCCCAGCCCTTGCTGCAACGGCACACATACCCTCCAGATTCCTTGGGCCCTTGCTGACTCTCCTGCTCTGTCCTGGATATGGAACCCTCTTACTCTGACTCTCTTCAAGTCTGGGGTTCCTAGAGCTTTCCTGATGACATACTGTTCTTGCATTAGCACCCTCTCTGGGTGACTTCCTCTTCTTGAGTGGCTGCATGTTTCTAAATCTTTAACTCTAATGGTGACTTCTCTCCTAAACCTTGGATCCTACTGATCATGTGAAACCTTCATCTGGGTGTTTCAGAGGACCCCAAACATATGTTCCAGCCCCATCATCTCTCAAGAGGCCCCCATTGCTCAAACTCAATATTTCTTTCCCCAATTGGCAAACATCACCTTCCATTTTGCTCATAAGTCATGAAACTAAGCCAGTTCCCCCCCCCCAACAGCCATCTCCTCACCTCATTTCCTAACGTTTACCTCTTAAATATTTTCCAACCCGTCTCTTCCTCTATTTCTCTGCTGCCCCAGCTCTACTCCCCTCCTCCCCACCTGAGCATTGCCACCATCTCCTCATTGATTTCTGCTTTTGATCCTGCTCCTCTGAACCCTCCCCTGCACATGGTTCCAGAGAGAGCTACCAAACACAAATGTGACCCATTTACCACCCTGCTTAAAACTTTGGACGGATTCCCATTTTCAAGCACTTTATAATAGCCTCAAAGGACCCGTGTCATGCAGCTTACAGAGAACTCTCAGATCTTCCTCCTCCCACTCCCCGCCTTGCATATTAAGCACCACCCAGACCAAAGTAGTTCCGCACACACTGTAGGTTGTGCTGACATCTGTGCATCCTCTGAGCCCTCGCAGATGGAGTACATCTCCTTTTCGGTTCCCTTAGCAACCCTCACACACTGACATCTGAGCTTTCACCACACATCGCGTTTGGGCAATTCTTTGATTTCTGGCTTCCCCACAAGCCCGTGAGCTCCTTGAAAGCAGGGCCACGTCTTAGCCTTCTCTGTGTGCCTGGCACCTTCCCAGCTCCTGGCCTACCCCGGGTCTTGAGTAAATGATGGTTGAACTGAACTAAACTGACTAAGCTGGCCACTGAGCCACTCTCACTCAGAACTCTCCACACCTGGCCCACATCAAACCTCCCTACAACTGTCGCTTCAAAGACAGGATCATTCCTTCCAGATAAAAGTCCTCTGTTCCACCGTCACAAGTCTCTTCCTCACTCTCGTTACATGAGTTTCCATTTTACTCATAGGGTCCCGTAAGTGGAAGTTATTTTCTGGTTTTAAATAAAATAAAAGTCACCTGATACCCCCCAAAGCCATCCCAGATGACATGTATGGAATGGACTCTCAATAGGGTGTCAGGAGACGCGGCTGATACTCAGTTTGATGGAGAGCACCACACGCATTGTCCTGCAAGGGAACCCTGCTGACAGGGCTGGGAAAGCTGAGAGGGACCCCCCTGTCAAAGACTTCCTTTGTTGAGGTTTTATCTGGCATCATAAGCCCAAGAGTGAGCTGGCTGGAAGTCAGAGTGGCAGTGAAGGAGGTTGAGAGGCTGATAGGTGGTGGCCTGGGGAAGAGACAAGGCCCAGAGAACCAGCTGTAGTCCCCTCATCTAAGCACCGCTGCAGGATAAGGAGGCCCTGGAGGGGAATACATTCCTGAGCCTCAGGCCCCAACCTCCTCCCCTGGGGTCTCTTAAGTCTTAGATTCCTCACAGCCCAGACTTATCCTGCTTAAACTTGCTCACTCCTCACTTCCTCTCAGCCAGCTCTTTTCAAATAAACAGTTTCCTATAAAGCTTTCACTTTCGTCTGCTCTGTTACAAATGGCCCTACAGCCAGAAGAGCCACAGCAATGAAAAGTTGCTCCCTGCCCTGAATCCTACGGCGGCACCTCTTGTCTCCTTCTCCCGGAGCCTGGGCACAGTCACAGGGGCTGCCCTGCCCGCTCCCCGACGCGGTGCATCTCAGAGAAAGACGAGGGGCTGTGCCCACCCTCCTCGGGGGAGCCTGAGAAAGGAAGGGCAGCCTGCTAGTGTTAAAAACAGCCAGCCACCAGTCGATGCCTCATCGCGGGAGAGGAAAGGAGCTGACTCTCAGTAACTCAGCAACCAGCAACAGAGCACATGGTCTGCGCTACGGGGAGCGCAAAATGATTTCTTTCACACCGCTCCTTATTGGAACATTCCCATCGACAGCAATCACTCAGCCTCCCGAAAGCCAGGCCCAAAGAAACAGCAAAGGATAGGGACATGCTGGATTGCTCACAGCCACACACACACACACACTCACACTCACGAACGCCTAGGTGAGCACGCACAGCACACACAAATCCTCAGCCACTCACAGGCAGAAACATGCACAGAAACAAAGCTGGCTTTTATCTGCTTGGACCTGCGTAGCCTCCCAGCCATGCACATTCCTTTCGAGACTCGCATCCATGGGCACATCGTACTGGGGCACGCGGGAGCCCAGAAAAACATAGAGACTCTCAAAGAATGAGAAACAAACAGCGTGGAGATACGCAGAGCCCACACAATCTGGAAGCCTGCTCAGGTGCTGCGGCAGCAGCAGGCTTTTCAGAAGGGGCATGGCCTGCAGAGGAAAGATTAACTGTGGACTTCAGGAGGGTGGGCTGGTAGGGAGAAAGCAGTGGTGGACATGAGTGAGCAGCTGGGCTGTTTGTGCAGTAGAAACAGAGAATTTAAGCTGGGACTGCATAAAAATGAATTCTAGAGACATTTTTAGCTCAAAGTGAATAAATTTAATGACTAATTCAATGACCCAGGAAGAACCCAGAACCTAGAACCCAGGAAGAGGAGGAATACTTCTTAGGAGTCTGGCTTGGGCAGCAGGGTGACATGGGAAGAGGGACGATGGCCAGAAGCACCCCTGTGCTTATGCCAACTATGCACTGAGAGTACCATGAGTCCCAATCCCTGGGGGCACAGCCTCTGGCTAAGACTGGGGGAAATGGGTCTATAGCATGGACCCTGGTGGACTTCCAGAGCCCTGTCCTGGGCAATCGCGTCTGTTAGAGGAAGACAGGCGCACAGAGGCCGATGACAGGGAGGGCAAGGAGCCCTCCTGGAGGTCAGAGGAGCATTTAAATCTCACATGAAGGTGGCCCTAGTTCTTCTACTCACAGCGCTTCTGATAGGTCACTGTTCTCCAGATCTTCCAATTCACTGGGTGACCATTAACTGTAGTCCTATAGCCTGATCTTAAGCGATCTTAACTTTCCTTAAGTGAGGAAAATTATTTAGAAGACTACAGGGGAGCAGAAGGGCATTCAGTCAAGAGGAGCCAGGTGTTGAAAGGCATGAGTTGGGTGGTGAATACTGAGGGGTTGGAACATCTAGAGCTTTGGGTGGCTGACAGTCAACTGCAGGACTGGGGTCCAAGCTCACCCCCCTTCTGGGAACTGCACTTCCCCAGCTTCACGCAGACAGTTTGTGAGAAAGCTGCATGGTCTTCCCCTGATTCTTTCAGCCTAGACCAGGAAGCTGGGCCAAAGAGTCACCTTCCTGGTATTTTGGATTCTTGGAATGGAGAGAATTCATTAACCTTTAGTGGCTGAAGCTATAAAAAGCTCAGAAACAATTGCTGTCCATTTTCCCTCCAGTGAGCGCTCTACAGAAGAGAGAAGCAAAGAGTCAACCCCAAAAGAAGATCCAGGAATGAGAGGAGGGGCCTTCCCAGAGGGCTCCTGAGGTCACTGCAGTCCTGACCTGCCTGTGCATGTCAGGAGATGTCACAGGATCTTTCCAATAAAGTCCCATCTTGAATAAAGCAAGGTCCAGCTGGGTTTGTTCACTTGGAACCAAGAGGACCTAAGGAACAAAGTGCATGGGGGTTGGGGGAGATTGAAAAAAGGCTGAGAATAAGCAGGTGAAGGCCTTTAAATGCGACCGGGAGTCCTGCCATTAACCTCAAAGGAGTCAGTGAGTTTCTCCGAGCCACACATAGGTTGTGTGACCTTGTGAGACCACAGAAGTGGACCACATAGGAGGCAGAACATGGTTGAGATATAACATGTTCAGATATAACTTAGGGTAATTTCCTTGGGCAAAAGAGAAGAGGGAAGATTCCAGAGATGTTTCCAAGGCATCAGTCAAAGTATCAGGCAGAGGATGAAGAATTAATGAGGAAGGAGGTTCTGAAGTAATGTCACAAAAGGCAAGGAATGAGATAGCTTTTTTTTTTAAGAGACAGAGTCTCACTTTCTTGCCCTCGGTAGAATGCCATGGCATCACACAGCTCACAGCAACCTCCCACTCCTGGGCTTAGGCGATTCTCTTGCCTCAGCCTTACAAGTCGTTGGGACTACAGGTGCCCGCCACAATACCTGGCTATTTTTTAGTTGCTGTTTGGCCGGGCCTGGTTGGAACCTGCCACCCTCGTTATGTGGAGCTGGTACCCTGCCCACTGAGTCACAGGTGCTGCCCCAGGAATGAGATCATTTTAAGGAAAAAAGTCATATCAACGACATCTCCCAAAAAGGAGGCCAAGAGATCAATCAAGGTAATACTGGAAAATGATGATGGGATTTGGCATTTCAGAAGCTTCTGGCCAGACAACAATGGGTTATGTAGGAAATGTGAGAAAGGGAACTGGGAAAATGATTATTGACTCTGCATTTAAGTCTACGAAAAATACCAACCAGCAGTGTTTCCATCATACCACTCTGATATCCAATATTGTCATGATAATTCAACTTAATGGAAGTAAAATTATTCTGCTTTTTGATAACGGTTTTATGACTTCCACCTCTATTTTTTTTAAGTAAGTTAAATATTTTATCTCATCCAAAGAAAAATGTACTTTTTTCTTATCAGCCACAATAACCCTAAGCCAATAACTCTTTTTAATACATATATTTATTATGTTTCTATGTTTTGAAGAGTTAATATATATACATGAGTTTTGAAGAAAAAAATTGGTGCAGAAGGCCAAGAAGGGAAAAGTGAATCTCTTTCTCTCTCCCATTCTCTCATTAAATACACCACCAGTTTCTTCCCAATATTTCCAGAGGTAGCCAGACAAATACAATCCTATGGTACATGCATCCCCTTTTCTTGCAAAGGGGGATGTGTATGTCGTTCCTTTCTTTGCTTTTACCACTTAATATAGCTCTGAGATTGTTCCATTCATGTGCAGATAGATCTGCCCCTCCTTTCAAAATGACTATATGATATTTCCATGAATTAATTTACCGTATTTTATTTCATTAGACCCCTGTGGGTGAACTTTTAGGTTGTTTCCATTATTTTGCTAATGTAATCAGAACTGTAGTAAATGTTCTTAGACTTTTCTTTGGGTCTATCGGTAAAACAAACTCCCGTAAGTGAAACTGTTAAGCTAAAGAAAATGTGAATTTGAAAATTTGATAGGCACACTCAGACTGCCCTCCTGAGCTCCTACCAGCAATGTCTGAGAGTCACAGTTCACCCAGCCGCAGTGTATTGCCACACCTCTTGCTCTTTGCCGATTAATGGCACACCGTAGAAAGTAAGGATTAACTTCAGACATGGGGGGACCCAGGAATGACTGAGACAATGACCTAGAGCCCTATTTCCTCATAAAATATGACGTTAAGTAACAGCGGAATGCTGTGTCTGCCTCATCTGCTGTGTGGGACAGCTGCTGGCCTGGGGAAATGTGAAGTGGAATCCAGGTCTTGAGTCACCACCAACATAAGGACATAAAAGAATCTAAGCGTGACCCACACACCTCTGAGTGTTTGCTCAGAGCATCCTTCCATGCCCTGCATGGGTGAGAGGGCAAAAGAAGCTGCCTACTTAGGAAATTGATTGTTCTCCTGAGGAGATGACGATGCTGCGCAATATTACTTGTCTCTATATCCTTTCAAGAAACTAAGGAGCTTCTGTATCAGTTTAAGGCTTACTATATCTCAGGAGTCTGTGTAGGTGCACAATTCATTGGTTTAAATTTACATTTATTTGATTATGAGTGAAGTTGACCATTTCCTCATAAATTTAAAGACAGTTGTTTTCCCTTCTTTGTGAACTATCTTTCATGTTCTTTGCCTCCTAGGGAGGTAATGTTCATATTCTTATTGGTTTACAAATACTCTTTACATAATACAGAATGTGCCCATTGTCATATGCATTGCAAATGTTTTTCTAGATTTTAACATGTCTCCTAACCATATTAATGATACTTCCTACCATGAAAATTTTCATGTTTATACAGTCATATTTATCCATTTTTTGATCTTAAGATTTCTGAATTTTGTGAAGTCCTTTCAAATTTCTTTTTTACTTTAAAGTCATAAACATTTTCTTTCCTCTTCCTTTCTAATTTTTTATTTTTCTGCTTTTTGAGTTTTAATATTTAATACATCTGGTATTTTTATTTTTATGTGAAGAGTGAGGTAGAGATACAATTATTACCTAAGTCGGTGTCTTCATAACAGAAGCTTTCATACTCGACTACATGTCACTGTTATAAGCTCTTTCTCTGAGTTAGCAATATTAGGCTCTCAAAATGCTTAAAATTTCTCTCAGCAATATAGAACAGATTATGTCAATGGAAAGCTTGAGACATATAATGCTCTGTTCCACATTTTTATTAACTATTCCTAAAAATACACAGTATAAAAGGGATTTGTAAAATTTCAACAGAAATTGAAATTGTAATTTAAGTAAATAGCTGCCAGATGAGAAGAAGATTATCCAGTAGCCAAAGAAGATAGAGAAAAGTTTTTGCCCATGGATTTCCTCTGGATACTCCTTCCCTCAGAAGAAGAGGCTTTTAACAGAAGGGAAGCCACATAGGACAGGAGAGAAGCGACACCCTGGGGTAACCAGGGGTGAACCCACAGTAGCCAGGGGTGAACCCACAGGTCTCTTCTCCATGGTTACAGCTCTGTTTTCTCCCCCAGAGAGTTCCATGCAATTGAGTTCAACACCAGTTCCTGACCACATAAGCCAGAGGTAGCAATGGTTTTAATGTTAAATTCTCTGTCCATGGTAAAGAGGTCAGCAGTAGGCATGGGCTGGACTTTTACATACCCAGGGGGCAGGACACGGATGGCAAGGAAGTGGGGGCATAGTGGTGAAGTGAATATCAGATCTTTGTTGCTGTGTTTTAGGCACAAAACTACCTCCTCATTCATATTATCTAGGGAAAAAAATCTCTCTTTGCAGCAAATAACAGCCAAGAAGTTTCTTTTTAGTTCAACAGATATATATGAAATACATATTTTCTTTCTGAACCCCAGAAGATGTGGTTGGGAGCTGCACATGTCAATCATCCCACAGCTTATGACCTGAGATGGTGACTCAAGCAATAGCCAAAGAAAGTTCAAATGGCCAAAGCAAATTGATCCGCTGGCTAATAAGGAAACAACAGACATTTCCCCGTCTAAATAAACCAGGAAAACCTATGTATGTATGACTTAATTAAAAAGAAAAAAAAGAAAATCATACAGCTCAATTGCAAAAGAAAATAAAATAAAACAATAAAAGAAAAAATAAATTCTCTTCAGCCCATACACAATCCATCCCTACCACGGATGGTAGCCGCTAATGTATTGGCCACTGTAAGTTAGTCTGCATTTTATAGAATGTCATGTGTGGGATTGTATAGTACATACCCTTGTGTGTAGCTTCTTTCAGTGAGCTTAATGAGTCTGTGGTTCCTTCATGTTATTGTGTTGCCTCAATAATTTTTCTGAATTCTTCAATAGTACTTTCTGACAAAGAAAAAATAAAAACCAGGAAAACATCAAAGTTTTCACAAAAAGCAGGGATCTTGATTGCACTAAATGGAAAGCAATTGTGATTTTCTTGAGCAAAACTTGGAACTTACACTTAACAGGTGGCTAGGGGATAAGAAATGAAAAGGCACAGAATCCAGCAAATTTAGAGACCAGAGAGCGGGATGCAGAATGCATCAGACAGGCTCTTACTTAAATGCTAGGCAAACTGCCTCTGCATGATTTAAGTGAAAATAAATTTGCTGACAGCATCTCTGGGAGCCCCGGAATTGTCAGAAAAACTGGAGAACAGAGCTCAGAAAATGGTCAGGATAAAGGAGAAGAGGTACTCCTAGAAACCCAGAATGTCTCCTACAGGACGGGGCCAGCATGGCACCTCTGCCCCAGAGGCTTGAAGCATTGTCACCCCATCCCCAAGAGACCACAATTCAGATGCTGACCCCGGTACCATCATTTCTGCCCCTGGATATCAGCCATGTCTGCCATCACTGTAGATAACCAGTGACTTCTCTACTTCCCTGCGTCTTGGTATCACTCGCTTCAAATTGAAAATCCTGGTTAAGTCCTTCTCATTTGCCAACTCCTAGCTTCCTACTGGGCCTGAGATTTACCTGAGATGTATTTAATATCAAGCTTTTCAGCTTCCATTATGAGAGATTAACTTAGTGTCCCCAGAAAGACCATACAGTGGACAGTGCAGGAAATGACAAATGACCACCCCACCAAACATTCTAATACAAGTGTTCTACTAGGCAGATGCCCTCGCTGCCCCTGCTGAGTACCAACTTTGCCACCTCAGATGCCACACTATTGCTGCCACCTCTGAAAATGAATTGTATAGGTCCCTCCATAGAGCTAGGAAGCAGCATGCAAGGAGCCAAGTCCTAGTTACCAGAGGAAAGGAAGAAAGAAGTACCTGGACAGTAAGGGTTCCAAAAAGAAAAAGGCCAGCAATAAATACACTTAGAGGGAAAAAGAGAGAGAGAGAGAGAGAGAGAATATAGCGCACGAAGTTCAAGAAGAAAAATCTGTACTGTTTTCAATAAATATCTTTAATTGCATGCTTTGGTTTCTCATTTAAACTAAGGAAGATATGGAGTCTGTAAACTGAGATTCAAGGGACAGGGGTCTGATTAAGGGAAGAATATAAAGTTGTTAAAAAATCATATTTAAATTTGGTGGCACCTGTGGCTCAGCGAGTAGGGCGCCGGCCCCATATACCGAAGGTGGCGGTTTCAAACCCGGCCTCGGCCGAACTGCAAAAAACTAGCTGGGTGTTGTGGTGGGGTGCCTGTAGTCCCAGCTACTCAGGAGGCTGAGGCAAGAGAATTGCCTAAGCCCAGGAGTTGGAGGTTGCTGTGAGCTGTGTGACGCCACGGCACTCTACCGAGGGCGATAAAGTGAGACTCTGTCTCTACAAAAAAAAAAAAATCATATTTAAATTTAATATCGCTTTGAGATTGCAGAAGAAACAGACAGTAAAGAGGATGAAAGGCTTTAAAACCGTTCCCTCAGCACAGAGAATAACCAAGAAATAGAGATGAAAATTATAGATGCTGTGGAATGAAGAGCCACAGATATGTAAGCAATGCACCTGAAAGGGACCATAATATGTTGAAAATAAACAATCATCGAGGTATAATAAAAGAAAGCATTTCCAAACAAAAGCAATACCTTCCGAGATCTCAGGATTAAAGTTATTCTGCAAGAACAAAATGTAATTAATGAAAACTAACAACCCCTCCTATATTCTGGTGATTTTCAAAACTACAAGAATAAAGAAGATATTCTGTAAACATGGAATACAGGGAAACTCTGATGGCATGAAAGAAAGGGAAGAAAACATCAAGCTAGACTTAGGCTTTTCCTTTCAGGCACAATCAGATAACTGGCATATTCTTGGCAGAAGACTTGTTTTAAATGTATTGTAGCCAATCTAAATAGAAATGAAACTAAGAAATTCAAAAGTAGAGAAACTAAAATGTAAAAACTTGGTAATGGGCAATGAAATTCCATAAGTAGAGATTTGTCTAAATACTATATTTGCCATAAATATGGTTAAGCAAAATGCCAAAGTACATTCTAAAACAGAAGATAAAAATTAACAGAACTGTTATCATCTTATTCAAAATATTTTTTGTAAAAACATGAAAGTTAAGGAAAAGTAAATATATGTTTTTTTCTCATGCAAAAGTTGAGGGTAAAAAATGGAAATACAGTAGAACCTCTGTAAGTTGACCAACCAAGGGACTGTAACAAACTGGTCAACATATGGAAATGGTCAACATAAGTAACTGGCCTACTGTATTGATACATATATGTGGTACATGTCCAGTCTATGAAAATAAGGTCAACTTAAGGAGGTGGTCAATGATGGAGGTTCTAAGTTGACTTAATTCTCATGGACTAGACATGCACCACATACATGTGTCCGAACAGTGGGCCTAGTTCCTTATGTTGACTGCTGCAAGATGTTGACCAGCTTGTTACAGTCCCCCAAGTGGTCAACCTACAGAGGTTCTACTGTATTTAATTTCCAATGCCAATAGTTAAAGGAAAGCGCATGTAGGTATTTTTAATTAAATAGATTTGTCTGTAGAATTCAAAACAAATTGTATAGCCCATAAATCACTACTGGGGGAAGAAAAAAATCAAATAAAACAACGCATATAGTAAAGGATTGGGAGTGGGAACTATGAGTAGGTTTCTGTCAAAGCAAACAACAGGATGAAAAAGATTGAACAGGCAGCTTGGCAATAAGTGTAAATCAGTTAAATTACTATCCTAAAACAAAAAGACTACCAGATGAGCATGAGAACGAAAGTGCAGCTACAAGCTGTTTTCAAGAATCTAAAACAAAGTAACACAGAAAGGTTTGAAGTAAACGATCGGACAAACATAAATTACACAACAAAAGTAGAAGCAGGGGTTCATTTCAACATAATTCCTCCACTTTTATATCAACATAAGTACCGAACATAAATTCTAAACCAACAAAAATCATCAAACTGAACAAATAGGAATATTTTACCTTTGGTGATAGTACATTCCACAATGACATTCTAATATTAACAGAAAAAAGTTTGTATGCCAAGTAATATGGCATTAAATGTAACAAGGCAAATTCTACTGGAAATAAAGGGGAATCTTTAAAAAACCATCTTATACTGTATTAAATTCTATGCCACTTATATTCTTTAAAAGACAAAATAGAAAGTAAAAATAATAAGACTGTACAGTGGTTTTCAAACCATCTTAAGAGTAGTAATAAAAGATGCTGAGAAGGCCAATTTTGAACCATCTCTCCTGCATTCATCAGTGTCTACATAACCAGCATTTGAAGAAAATAGCCTGGAGAAAGAAATAAGGTTGATTATGTTCCATTGCTTTTTAAAAATTTCTGTGACATTATTCCAAAAGTCAAGTTTTAAATTCAGTGTATGTCAATATTAGTTTTAATGGCTTCCTTAGTCAAAAAGCTACTTACAAAAAACCTACAGAACCACAGAGAAGAATCACACTGTTGGCAACACTTTCTGAATCCATTATGCAAAGTTTTTTGATGAAATTCTGTTAGTAAATTTCCATCTTCCCAGCTGTCAATCTTTTATTCATGCCAAATAATTGGAAGGTAATGTGTTTTGATTTTTTAACCAAATAAGCTCAAAAGCAACAAAATTCTTTGAATGGTTTTTTAAATAAGTTAGGCTTTTTTTATTCCAAGGTTTTTGAGTTGCATATGTGAGAAATATTGTAAGTGACATATATTGTTTTCAGCAAGAAAATTATGTAAGAACAAAATATTCCAGACATCTGTTTTCAAAATGCTCTTTCCTTAGCTCAAGTTTCTGTCAAAAAAACAGTACCCCACTTATTGTTAAAACATTACCTTTACCTTCAAGGAACAGATGAAATGTAGTTGTTTCTTCAAAAATGTCTGCTAGGACAAAATGTCATCAAACTTGGATTGTTTGCCTTTCTGTATGGGAAAAAAAAATGTGTCTTACTTATCCTTAAGTTTGAGAAATCTTTAGAACATTTTGCCCTGAGATAAATAACTCTTTTCTGAGAGGGTACAAATTATACTCATAATCCTGGTCCTTCTCTTAAATGTGTTATGAAGATTTTACCACTTTTTTTTTCCACATGTCAATGAGCCATCTGGTTTCAAGTTGGTACATTTTCTTACCTACAATGGAAACAATGGATAAATTTCACATGTACCATCCATTTCTTACCCTGGGACCCATTTCTTGCCAGTAGTAGCAGCTGCTCCATCTGTAGCTACAACGGAGCAATTTTCCAAACCACCCCCCTCCATAAAACAGTGGGATTTTAAAAACTGTTACTAAAGAAGTAAAGTACTGTTGAAAAACTACCTTCATTAGGTTGGCTCAATACACACACAACGTGCTTTGTGAATTTACTTAGGGAAAGATTATCCAGTAAGCACTCTGACCGCAAGCATCTTAGAGGCGCCTATACCTTTATTCAACTATATAGCAAGCCTCCCATATTAAAGAGCGTGGTCTAAAACTTGTTTCTTCAAATATATAACAACGGGATTTATCTGTTCTATTACTTTATTTTATTTTGCTTAAAACGGAACACCTGAAGCTGGGTGGATTATAAATAAAAGGAATTTATTTCTTACAGTTATGGAGGCTGAAAAGTGCAAGGTCAAGGGGCGCCCTCTGGTGAGGGCCTTCTTGCAGAGTTACAAAGTGGTACAGGGCATGACATGGCAAAAGCATTGAGGTTAATGTGTTATCTCAGTTCTCTCTTCCTCTTCTTATAAAGCCACCAGCTCCTCCTCCGTGATATGCCATTACTTAATAAATCCATTAATCAAAGATTGGGGTAATCCCCTCATGGCCCAATAGCCTCTCAAAGGCCCCACCTTTCAATACTGCCATGAAGAGGATTAAATTTTAACATGAGTTTTGGAGAAGAAACTCAAATCACAGCACCTGTCTTCAATTACTTTTCACTCACAAAGGAATGCCCTTTTAGTTTCTCATGATGTGGTTTCTGGGTATAATTTCAATGACTTTTACCATGAAAAGAAGAAAAAGTATATCCTCTTTGATGTGTGAATTTTTGCTTGTTACTATACAAAAAGAAATCCCTAAATGGGTTACGTATTTTTTATACATTTGGATTAAATATTAAATAACTTAAACATGGCTAAAAAAATTACTAACACTTATCTTCAGGTTCTAAATGCTTAGTTTTTAAATGCTTTGCTATTACAAGGACCAAAAAAGAAAATAAAAATCTCAATTACAAACTAACCATTTTTTAAAGATCAGTTTAATGGAGAATATTATTATACATACAAATCTACACTGGATGTGGCCAAATTTCCCATTAAAATTTACCACGATAGAAGAAATAAAAGAAAATAAACTATTTGACTTAAGAAACCATGAAAAGGAGTGTTCTCAAAATAAAATAATAAATATAATGGAAAACACAGTCACATGTCACTTAATTACAGGGACATGTTCTAAGAAATCTTTCTTTAGGTGATTTTACCATTGTGCAAACATTGCAGAGCACCCTGGCACAAACCCAGGTGGTGTAGTCTGCTACCCACCTGTGCTATATGGTATGGCCTGTTGCTCCCAGGCTACAAACTTACCCAGTATATTATTGAACTGAATCTTGGAGATAACTGTGACACGAAAGTACTTATATAGCTAAACATAGAAGAGATACAGTAAAAAATACAATTAAAAAGACAAAAAATGGTGCATCTATGTAAGGCACCAACCACGAATGGAGCTGCAGGATGAGAAGTTGCTGCGAGTGAGTCAGTGAGTGTCACTGCTGAAGGTTTAGGACACTACTAAACACTACTGTAGACTTCACATAATACTGTCCTGTAGGCTATACTGAACTTATTTGAAATTTTTTCTCTCTTCAACAATAAATTAACCTTAACTTACTATAACAGTTTTATTTTATAGGCTTTTTAACTATTTTAACTTTTGAGTCTTTTTAATAAGAGCTTAAAACACAAGCACATTGTATAGCTGTGTAAAAATATTTCCTTTTGTTATAACCTTATTCTATAAGCTTTTTTCTATTTAAATTTTTTTTTAATTTTCTTAAACTCTTTTATGAAAAACTAAGACACAAATACCCAATAAGGCTAGGTGTACATGGGGTCAGGATCATCAATGTCACTGTCTCCCACTTCCACATTTTATCCCACTGGAAGGTCTTCAAGGGCAGTAACAGGCATGGAGCTGTCAGCTCCTATGATAACAATGCCTTCTGCTGGAATACCTCCTGAAGGACCCACACAAGGCTGTTTTATAGTTAACTTTATTTTTAATAATTAGAGAAAGTATGTTCTTAAATAATGATAAAAATATAGTACAGTAAATTCATAAGCCAATAACATAGTCATTTATTATTTTATGAAGTATTATATACTGTACATAACTGCACCTTCTATGCTTTTATAGGACTGGCAGTGCAGCAGATTTGTTTACATCCGCAGCACTGCACACAAGCAGTGCATTACACTATAATATCACCACATTATGGTGGCTACAATGTCACTAGGCGATAGGAATTTTTCAGCTCCATTATAAGCTTAAGGGACTATTGTTTATGTAATCTGTCATTGATGGAATCCTCGCTATTCAGTGAATGAATGAAATTACAGTCAGCCCTCCTTATCACAGGTTCCACATCAGACAATTCAACTGACCGATCAAAACTAATTGAAAAAATAAAATAAAAAAATACCATAATAAAAAAATACAAATAAAAAACAATACAGAACACAACTATTTACATAGCACTTGCATTGTATTAGGTACTATCAGTGATTGAGATGATTAAGGTGCTGTATATGTGAAGACATATGCTAATTATACACAAATACTATACCATTTTTTATAAGAGATGCCAGCATTTTCAGGTTTTGGTATGGACATTTGAGGCAGGAGGTAAGTCCTGGAACAAATTCCCCAAGGATACCAAGAATGACTGTATTTACAAAACAGAAGATAGAATAAACAAATCAATTTAAAGGCTGAATTTTATAAAGAAATAAAAATATAAAATATGCAATAAAAAAGAGAAATATAGGTTTTGTGCACGATTTTAGAAATAGCAAATGGCAAAGAAAAAGCAGAGATTTTTAGAATAGAGAATTAGGGTTTTTTTTAAAAAAAATCCATGTATATGAATTTAAGAATCTTAAAGAATGGGCAGCACTTGTGGCTCAGTGGGTAGGGCGCTGGCCTCATATACCAAGGATGGCAAGTTCGAACCCGGGGCCCAGTCAAACTGCAACAACAACAAAGAAAAAGAGAATCTTAAAGAAATGGAAAACATTAAGTTGGATACATAGAGAAAAACTGAAGATATTATTAAAGGATTAAGTCCATAAAAGGTCATGGGCACACATAGTCTTCCAGATGAGTCCTTTCAAATCTCTTAAAAAGATATACTTTGATTATTTTCTAAACAGCTAAAAAAGGAGTAAAAAATAAAGGAAAATCATAAATCCCTTCATAAATCATTTGCATCCCAAATATAAATGCAATTATTTGAAAAATTGAATTTATAATATATTTAAATAAATATACAGCATGACTATGTAAATAATAGTCCATGAATACAAAGGATGTTTAATACAGTATTTGTAAATCTATTAAAAAATTGATATGTAGTACATCAATAAGTTATGAAAATAAAACCACATTATTACTTGGACAAAAGCAGGAAATGTGTTTGATTAAATCAACATCCTATTGGTGGTAGGGGAAAGTACCATCTCAGTAAAACTAAAAATTAAAGCTTATTTCTTTGATGTGACAAGAATTATGTAGCTCAAGCCAACATCAGACATTATTCTCTATGATTCACTTTAGAGGTATTTTCATTAAATTCAAGAGCCAAAAATGTATAGCCTACAAGATTGCAATTATTTTGCCACTGTTTGGGAATTTCTTGGCTAGTAAGCATGGGGT
>CAUYRH010171461.1:0-21724 GCA_963574655.1 Perodicticus potto | reverse complement strand
GGCATCACAGCTCACAGCAACCTCCAATTCCTGGGCTCAAGAGAGTCTCTTGCCTCCGCCTACCAAGTAGCTGGGACTGCAGGCGCCCGCCACAACACCCGGCCATTTTTTGGTTGCAGCCATCATTGTTGTTTGGCGGGCCCGAGCTGGATTCGAACCCGCCAGCTCAGGTGTATGTAGCTGGAGCCTTAGCCCGCTGAGCCACAGGCGCCGAGCCAATACAGCCTTTTCTTTTTTTTTTTTTTTTTTTGAGACAGAGCCTCAAGCTGTCACCCTGGATAGAGTGCCGTTGCATCACAGCTCACAGCAACCTCCAATTCCTGGGCTCAAGAGAGTCTCCTGCCTCCGCCTCCCAAGTAGCTGGGACTACAGGCGCCCGCCACAACGGCCTGCCATTTTTTGGTTGCAGTCACCATTTTTGTTTGGCGGGCCCGGGCTGGATTCAAACCCGCTAGCTCAGGTGTATGTGGCTGGCGCCTTAGCCCGCTGAGCCACAGGCGCCGAGCCAATATGGCCTTTTCTTAAGAACACTGATCATCAGCTTTAAAGTTGAATCTAATCTAGTATGACCTCATCTCAACTAATTCTATCTGCAAACCCATTTCAAAATTACATTCTGAGGTTCTAGGTAGACATGAAATTTTGAGGGGATACTATTCAACCAGTGCAAGATTTAACAAATATTTTTCTGAAAAAGATATACAAATGGCCTATTAGCATTGAAATATACTCATCATCATAAGTCATTAGGAAATACAAATCAAAATCACAATGATATACCACTCACATCCACCAAGAGGAATATAATAAAAAAAACCAACAATAACAAGCGTAGGCTAGTATGTGGAGGATTTAGAACATTCATGCATTGTTGGAGGGAATGTAAAATGGTGGGGCTACCGTATAAAACAGTCTGGCAGTTCCTCTAAATGTTAAACAGAGAGTTATCATATCATTCCACAATTCTACTTCTAGAATTCTACTTCAGGGAACTGAAAACATGTGCACACACAAAAAAAGTACATGAGTGTTCACAGCAACATTATTCATAATAGCCAGAAAGTGAAACCAACCCAAATGTCCATCCACTGATGAATGGATAAACAAAATGTAGTATAGCCATAAAATGGAATATTATTTGGTAATAAAAGAAATGAAGTAAAGACATGCTGGAGTATGAATGAACCTGAATCATTATGCTAAGTGAAAGAAGCCTCCACAAAAGTGTACACATTGTTTGATTCCATTTATATAAAGTGTCTAGAATAGGAAAAGCTACAGAGACAGAAAGTAGATTAGTGTTATCTAGGGCTGGGGGATAGGGAGTGGGATGTTGGGACATGGGAAGTAACTGGTAATGAATACTAGGTTTCCTTTTAGAATGACTAAAGTACTCTGAGATTACAGTGATAGTTGCACAATCTTGTGAATATACTAAAAATATGCACACTTTAATGTGAATTGTATTTTATGCAATTTATGTCTCAGTAAAGCTATTAGAAATTTAATTTGAAAGCATATTCTATTATAATGTATAAATTCTAATCTTGAGAAGGGGAGCTTCTCAGTGTTCTCACTTTTCTAGGTCAAGGAGTATCAATCAGAACTTACGAATCACAATTTATAAAATTGGAAAAAGTTGCATAGAAATGTTCATCTGACACTATGTAAATCCAAAAGTTCAGAGAAATATATGTGCCATGTAGGAAAAGGACAGAACATTAATCTTTAAAATGTAAAAAAGAAAAGCAGACTTCAGTTGCCTTTTATGCCAAATTTTAATCTTTCACCATTCCTTTTTTTCCCTATTAACTACAGTTGCTAAAATGTTTGTTACATTGCTATTCGATTAATATGCATGCACCAGAAGAGTGAATAATGAGACAAATCTATTAGAAAAAGTAATTAAAATTAGTGAACTCACAACTACAAATATGCTATATGTACAGTACTAGCAAAATATCATTAGCTTACTACAGGAAATTCACAGTGATATCTGCCAAGTTGTAAGTACTTCTGTATATATATACCCCTGTATATATCCTTTGCAATAAAATATTAAATGTCTTTTTGAGATTCAAGATTACAAAATCTGGTGGTTCAACTATGAAGAAAAGGAATCTATTAGTCTAGTCAAAGAAAATAAAGAATCTATTAAATTGTCTAATGAGTTAAGTCTGTAAACAAAGTAATCTTTCATTTTTCTTCCTCCCTTGTCTTCCAGACAAGTTATTAGGTTTGTTTCCAGGTTTTCTGAATTAAGAAAGCAGCTCAAAAGTTGTCTTATTGACATGTAATTTGAATAAATTTTTATTTGAGCCCATTAAGAAAGTATGTTGTTTTGTTTAAAATTAACTCTTCAAGGAAAAAAAAACAGCAAACAAATGTCATGCATTCACCTGATGTGTATCAAACCCCGCCCCCCCGAAACTATGCTGCCTCAAGGAAAATATTCTCCTGATATTCCAGGCATGTATGCAAATGGAAGTTGTTTAGCAGGAGCTAAGAAGTACAAAAACATAAGGCAAATCAAAGAAAACAGTGAAAAGCCAAGATGACTGGCTGGTATGGCCTGAGTTCTAGACTAAAGAGTCTGGTCAGCCATTTAAGTAATCAATCACTAAGGAGTGTTCTGTTCACATTACATTTTTTCTTTAGATAGAAAGATGATTGTGCTGGTGAGGACTGCCTAACTGGGGAAGAGTCAGGAGATAAGAGTGCAGAGTAGTTAGTTGTAACTGTCGTGGAAAGAAGTAACAAGGGTGTGAATGAAGGAGCTGGGAGCAGGAAAAGCATGAAGAGATAGCAGTGAGAGATAATAATAAGGAAGCATAGACATGTTTATGAAAACCTAACGGCAAGAGAAAGGAAATGGTCAAATATGGGTAACTCTGAAGTGGTACTTCTAAACATAAATGAGAAAATTATGAGGCAGATAGGATTCAGGAAAGAAATTGAGACTCAGAAATGACAGTAAGAAGGCCAGTAAAAATTTCTAACAGGCAAGCTGCAAATTCACGACTGAAAACTGAGAGATGTGAGTAAGAGGACAAAGAAGAATGGGGCTGAGAAGAGAAGAGTGAGGAAGATACTCAGGCAGTAAGGGCGGGAAGCACATTAGCCAGTGAAAGAGACTTCGAATAATTAAGAATCAAGAGTTGGCTCAGTGCCCATAGCACAGTGGTTACAGCACCAGCCACATACACTGAGTGTGGTGTGTTTGAACCCAGCTGGGGCCAGCTAAAAAACAATGACAACTGCAGGCAAACAATGACGCCTGCAAAAAATAGCCAGGCGTTGTGGTGGGCACCTGTAATCCCAGCTACTTTGGAGGCTGAGACAAGAGAATCGCTTTAGCCTAAGAGTTTGAGGTTGCTGTGAGCTGTGATGCCATAGCACTCTACCAAGGGTGACATAGTGAGACTCTGTCTCAAAAAAAAAAGAGTTGATGTAGGTAACTTTAGTGTCATATAAGTTGGAAGAGCAAAATACTTTACAGAAAGAATAAACAGCAGTATTAAATTTTTAGGGGATTTAATACACAGGATTTTTAGGGCAGTTGAAACTATTCTATATGATACTATTAATGATAGATACATGTCATCACACATTTGCCATAACTCATGGAATATATAACACGAAAAGAGAGCCCTAATGTAAACTATAATCTTTGGTGAATAATAATATATTAATTTCAATTCATCAGTTTTAAAAAATATACTATACTAATATAAGATATAATAGGGGAAACAATGAATAAAAGAAATGGGTTATATAGAGACTCTCTGTACTTCCCAATTAGTTTATTTATAAACTTAAAACTGCTCTAATTTTAAAACATGGTTATTGAATTAAATTTAAATTAAGTTTAATCAATCAGATAAATTAATGAAGCTGGTGAAAACCAAGTTAAAGTTACGGTGAAAACTTTAGACTTGACAGTCAGAATACTAACCTTCTGAAAAACAGTTTTAGTTGAGTAGCAGATGTAGAAGCTAGCAGGCTGAGGTGAGCAAGACAGAGATATGATTCCTGTCCCCAAGAACTCAACTACTTAGTACCAAACATAAATTACTTGGGAGAAGTGTCAGAACTGAGAACCCACAGATTACTTAGGAAGTTCTTTTAACTATCTTGGAAAGAAGTAATGAGTAGCTAGACAATAACGGTAATTATAATAATGCTGCGTGATAAATGCAATGACAAGGAAGTGTTAACAGGGTTCTAGGAAGGCACATGGAAGGAGATCCAAACACAATCTGGGAAGGGAGATGAAGGGTAGGAGTAATCCAGGGAAAGGCTTTCCAGAAAAAGTGGTATTTAAGTTAAGACATAAAAGGATGAATAGGAAAACAGAGAGAAAAATTTACAGCCTAAGATTATTTTATTGTTAAGTAATAAAGAATAAAACTAAAACACAAAAAATTTAATTCTAGGCATAAGAAAAAGGAAACAAAGCTTATAAAGAAGGAAATAACAAAAACAGAATTAATCAGTTAGAAACAGAACATCATAGAATATAATTAAGAACTATTTCCCTTGAAGAGACTAAGTAGATTATCTGCATTAAGAAAAATTTTAAAAACACACAAAACTAAACTGAGAAAGGGAATATAACAGAGAATTATGGCACCAGGCATAAATTTCTTCACTCCCAACTTCTATGACTATTTGAAAACCTAAATGAAATGAATTTTGATAAAATAAAAACCAAGAAACAATGATATTGACTTAAAGCTAAGTGAAAACAAGACAAGACTAATAAAGATGAAAAAAATCAAAGAAAAATTAACAATTTTACTAATTTTTCCAAAATTTCAAAAAATAGATAAAACTCATTTTATGAGGCTGGATATAACCTTAACTCCAAAAACATAACAAAAACAGGAAAAAAAAAAAAAACCCACTACAGAACCTGCTAGTAGGTGGACTATTCCCTAATTTAAAAAGAAATTCTATTAAATCTAACACATTAGGAAGTCAAAAGACCAGGCAGGATTTGCCACCAAAATACAAATATTAGCAATCTAGTGACATTAAAAGGTGATAAATGAGAATTAGTTAAGAAATCAAAACTACAAAAATCCAAATACATGCTGAAAAGAATTTTGATATTGGCTCGGCGCCTGTGGCTCAACGGGCTAAGGCACCAGCCACGTACAACTGAGCTGACGGGTTCGAATCCAGCCCGGGCCCGCCAAACAACAATGACGGCTGCAACCAAAAAATGGTCAGGCGTTGTGGCGGGTGCCTGTAGTCCCAGCTACTTGGGAGGCAGAGGCAGAAGACTCGCTTCAGCCCAGGAATTGGAGGTTGCTATGAGCTGTGATGCCAGAGCACTCTATCCAGGGTGACAGCTTGAGGATCTGTCTCAAAAAAAAAAAAAAGAATTTTGATATCATTTGATATTCTCTCTTTACAAAATTAGAAAATAGCCCACTTTATCAACATGATAAAAATTATCTATTTTAAATCAATAAATGATACATTCTATGATGATGAAACAGAAGATTTTTTCCATTAAAATCAGGAAACAGGGTATCTGTTTCCATATTATTTAACACTATCCTTCAAGTTCTAGTCAATACAGTAAGAGCTAACAAAAACAAGGATAACCAAGGGAAAGGTGATTATCTGCAGATGATTATATATAAACAAATCCTAAGAAAGAGAAAATAAATGTTTAAAAATCAAGAATTCACTGAAGTGTTTGGATACAAGATATTTATTAAAAATAGAAAAACCCAGAAGATATCATCATGGGGAAAAAAATCCCATTCTGGGTCTCAGAATAAATGATAAGTAGGCTGGGCATACTGGCTCATGCCTACATCAGCGCCAGGAAGGCTAAAAACAGGAGGACTGCTGGGGGCCACTGTTTCAAGACCAATTTGGGCAAAATAGTGAGACTCTGTCTCTACAAAAAATCAAAAAAAAAATAGCTGGGCATAATAGTATACACCTGTAGTCCTCCCTGCTTGGAAGGCTGAGACAGAAGGATCATTTGAGCCCTTGGAGTTTGAGATTACAGTGAGCTACCATTGAACCACAGCACTCTAGCTGGGGCAACAGAGTAAGACTTTGCCTCTTAGAAAAAAAAAAAAAAGAATAAATGAAAAGGTACTATGATTATGAATGAGAAGAGTGATGATTATAATGATGTCTATTCTTTCCATATGAGAGCTGCATTGAAAAATTCAATTAAAATACCAATGGGAACTTTGTCCTGAAATAGCAAGAGCATAAATAGGTAAGACTATTGAAGAAAATAATAATGTGGTAGGCAGGGTGAGGAAGAAGACTACTAGGCTTATCAGATATTAAAATATATTTTAAAGCTATAATGAAATAGGGCAACATCTGTGGAAAAATTATAGAAAAATTAATAGAAATAAACAGCTTTGAAGCAGTTTAACATTTGATAACAGAAACCTCAAATCAATGGGAAAGTATGGTTTATTCAATAAATTATAGAAAAAGATTTTTCAAATATTCAAACTAGTTATCATTCCATAAATCAAAAGGTATTCTAGAAGAAGTAAAGAATTAAATGTAAAATAATTACCACTTCAACAAAATAAAGATCTAGAAGGAAATATAGTGAAATGTTTAACTAATTTCAACATAGAATTCTCTAAGCACAATAAACTGAGGAAATTCAAAGAAAAATAATAAGAGATATGGCTACATAAAAATGAAAACCCTATATGCTAAAAGATCTAAAATCATTGGAAACTGAAAGCTAAACAACAACTGGGAAAACTCCCAGAAATAGTACAAAATATAATCTTTATCATACAAATAAGTGGGAGAGTTCTTACGATTAAGAATAATTCCTAAGCAGAAAAACAGAGAAAGGGTACCAGGAGAATTTGAAACAGATTAAAATTTCATACAAATATTTGAAAAATATCAACTTTACTAGTAATAAAAAATGTTAAAGAGAGAACCATGATCTGCCTCTCAAATTATAAAAATTAAAAAAGGTAATTAATAACTTACACTGGAAAGGTTGAAATTATACAGGTGATCTTACATGATGCTGGTGGGACTACAAATTATTACTTATTGGAAAGCAATTTTGCAATATACATGGCCTAAAATATGCTTTTATGATTTGACTAATAATTCTATTGTTAGGAATCTATCCTATGGTTAAAACAAATTAGCTAACTAAAAACAAAGGTCGCACAATCAGAAAATTTGGCACCTTTATGGTTATTTTTGCAATAATATCTGATGAAATGCCTACAATATAATGCAAAATTTTTCAAAACTTAGTATCTAACCTATGATTCCAGTTTTATATAAAAAATCCAAAAAGAAATTATGAAAATAAACATGTTATTATAAATACATAAATTAATTTCATTTTACATTTTCTATAATGACCAAATAAACATTATTTTTAAAAAGGTCATTTTGAAAAAAGCTAAAAACAACAAATGTGAGAAAGGCCTGAATCATCTTATTCCTTTGCAGTGCTTTAGAATACTAATATTATGGTAGGTTGTTTGTTTCAAATTAGCTTCCTAATCCATCAGAATCACTGTATTTAATTTATGACAGAAGTGACTAATGTCTGCCTAAGTATATGAAAAAACAAAGGATATTTTACAGGTTTATTAGTTTCCTGAAATTCAAAAGGTGATTCTGAAATGTATAAAAAACATATAAGCAATTCAATGATTCCAAACTAAAATATGCATCCTAAATTTTTCTAAAAAATTTTTTATTTGTTTAATTTCTGTAAATGAAACAGCTTCTGTTCAGAAAGTTATAGCCAAATAGTACAGTGATACTCACTATTTAGAGCATTATTCACATTATTATTCTAAACAGAGAAATAGCTGTGAGTTGCTAGTTATGTCAAGATCTTCCAACAACTTACCACTGCCTTGAATCCAAGTTCCTAAGTTCTCTAAGTAGTTTTTCATTTTTCTTCAGGAGATGAAAGCTCCTCCTAAATGGAGAGATTTATAAACATTTTCATCACTTTTGCAGTGAATGACATGACAGTTCCGGAAATACTTTCCACTCTATTCATGCAACTTTTAAACTTTTCTTGCCTTTCATACTTCTAACACAAAGAAGAACAGACCCTAAAAAAAAATGTAAAGAATATATGTCATTATTTCTACTAGGCCCTTACATATTTCTGCTAGTGGATCATTATCTATTGACCACTTCAATCTTCCCTTGCAGATGCTGTGTGCTTCCCAAACTCATATTCAGAAAAATGGATGAAAGTACTTGCAGGTTCCTTCTGAAGAGTTTCATAAAAATATATGAGAAAACTACCTCATGAGAAATAAAATATTTACAAAGTCTAAATCATTACCAAGTAAGTGTAATCCAGATGGATTGTGCTTACTTTCTTATTTTACATTATAATCTATTTTTTATACTAGAAAGCAATGTATACCAAAAATGTATTACCAAATCTGTTCTATGGGTACTAAATAAGTATACATTATTTTGATGAAATAAATGTGGCAAAATATAGTTTCCCAACTTAATCTTTCCCAAGAGACAATATACAGACGATTCTATAGCAAAACAAAATAGAATACATGTTCAAGCCATTCTCTTGCTTTAGCCTCCCAAGGAGGTGTGACTGTAGGTGGCCACCACTACGCTCAGCTTATTTTTTTCTATTTTTAGGAGCAATGAAGTCTCACTCTTGCTCAGGCTGGTCTCAGACTCCTGAACTCAAATGATCCTCCTGCCTCAGCCTCCCATAGTGCCACTGTGCCTGGCCTAGTTTATAAAGTTTTAATAAGGTTTTATAATACCCATAAGAAAATAAAATAGTAGGGCGGCGCCTGTGGCTCAGTGAGTAGGGCGCCGGCCCCATATACCAAGGGTGGCAGGTTCGAACCCAGCCCCTGCCAAACTGTAACAAAAAAATAGCTGGGCGTTGTGGTGGGCACCAGTAGTCCCAGCTACTGGGGAGGCGGAGGCAGGAGAATCGCCTAAGCTGTGAGGTTGCTGTGAGCTGTGACGCCACGGCATTCTACCAAGGGCGACAAAGTGAGGCTCTGTCTCTAAAAAAAAAAAAAATCCAGATTCTTTTTGACTGATCCTAAATCTTGAGTTAATTTCCCTGCTTCAAACCAGAAATGATCATATTATGGCTGGTCGAAAGTTGTTAAGCTTATGTGAAAGTGAAAAAAATAAGATCCTTTTTTTTTTTTTTAATTTTTGAGACAGAGCCTCAAGCTGTCGCCCTGGGTAGAGTGCTGTGGCATCACAGCTCACAGCAACCTCTAACTCCTGGGCATAAGCGATTTTCTTGCCTCAGCCTCCCAAGTAGCTGGGACTACAGATGCCCACCACAACGCCCAGCTATTTTTTGGTTGTAGTTGTCTTTGTTGTTTGGCAGGCCTGGGCTGGATTTGAACCCGCCAACTCTGGTGTAGGTGGATGGCAACTTAGCCGCTTGAGCTACAGGTGCTGAGCCGATAAGATCTTTTTTTGATTATATGAACTATAATTCCTAAGTCAGACAGCTCCTGTAGTCATTACAGAAATGTTAATAATTTACTAGATTAAATTATTTTTTATTCCTCTAATTCGCAACACAACTTAGTAAAACGAAAAGAAAGAAAGAGCGAAAGAGAAAGAGAGAGGGAGGGAGGGAGGAAAGGATAAAGGGAGAGAGAGAAGGAGGGGAGGAGAAAGGGAAGGGGAGAAATAAATAAATAACTAGATAAATAAATCAGCCTACTAATGGTAGATAAAATTTAGTGAGGAGGCGGGGCATGGTGGCTCAGGTCTAAGGCAGGAGGATCAAGTGAGGCTAGGAATTCAAGATCAGCCTGAGGAACAGAGTAAGACTACAAAAAATTAGATAGATTAGCCAGGTGTGGTGGTGCATACAGGTAATCCCAGCTACTCAGGAGGTCAAAGCAGGAGGACTGCTAGAGCCCAAAAGTTGGAGGCTGCAATGTGCCACTGCATTCCAGCCTAGGTAAAAGAGCAAGACTCTATGTCCTCCCCTCACCCCCCACCCTGAAAAAAATTAGTAAGGAAAAAGAGACTAAAATACTTGATCAAGAGATGATTAAGATGAAACTTTTAAAAAAAGGAAACATTTCTCTTCTATGCTTACCGTTTGTCCCAGGAATTCATTCCCAATATACTAAGCAGCAATCTGCAATAATAAAATGCTGACTGAGGTTTTTGAGGTGTCAGTTCATCTTGTTCCACAGCTTTCATGTTTAAGTCATTAAAGTGCTTCTCAACAAATTCTTTTTCTTCTGTATATTGCTTAAGGATAGCATTAATAACATCATTTTCCTGTTTTTCAGAAATGCATACAGGTTGTGGAGCCGGAATATTAAGGGAGATTCCAGTTCTCTGTAAGCATTCAGGACTAGTAACACCCAAATACTGCAATAGTTCATCAAGAACATCTTCTTCATCTCTTATTGTATCCCAAGTTGGTACAGTTTCTCTAAATCTTTTAAACTGGAGGGCAAGTCCATCTTTTGCTGCCATATCTTCTAAGCACTCATTCGATGGTGGAGGCTCTTCTGGCTTCTCTTGGTGAGATAATGAAAGTATGAAAGACGTAGGTTCTGACAAGCCACTTACAGGAGGTGGTCCATACAATATGGCAGAATCCCATGAATATTTGCCAGAGAGATCACGTACTATGATTCTGACATTTGAATTGGCTGATGCAAGGCCAGCAGACAAACCTCCTCCAGGCATATTCTCTTCGGATCTGATCTGGATACAGGAAACTAAGGTTGTATTGTTCAACACGAAGAACTGGATATTTGGACTCTCAAAGAGTTCAGGAGAAAGTTCAGTACTTTCACTGTAATGATTGTCATGATTTTCACACACCTGACTTGTTAACATAGCAGGACCACCACTCATTGGATAATGGCCCAAGTGATTTACCAGATGTGTAATAACAGTGCGGGCTGCTATTGAGATTAGTCCTTGTTGCATCTGAGTTTTCACTGGAAATAAAAAATACAAACCAGTGGGAACACTGCTGCTTTCTAGGAAGCCATAAATCAATGAAACATTAGACAAAAAACAAAAAATCATAACCAAACATTTGAATAAATATTAGTATTTCCAATCTAGATTCTGTGTTATAGGAATGATGGTAAAAGAGAAAAGGGAAGAAAACCATTCTTTGATGAAGTTTTATTTTAGAAGCTATTTTTGAAATTTTTGCTAATGGATCTACAATTTAAACAAAAGTCTTGGGCGGTGCCTGTGGCTCAGCGAGTAGGGCACTGGCCCCATATACCAAAGGATGCGGGTTCAAACCCGGCCTCGGCCAAACTGCAAAAAAACAAAAAAATAGCCGGGCGTTGTGGCAGGCGCCTGTAGTCCCAGCTACTCGGGAGGCTGAGGCAAAGAATCACCTAAGCCCAGGTATTGGAGGTTGCTGTGAGCTGTGTGATGCCACGGCACTCTACCCAGAGTGATAAAATGAGACTCTGTCTCTAAAAAAAAAAAAAAAAAAACAATAAAAAGTCTTTAAGTGTATATCACTTTCGAAGAATCAAAAGTATTCATAAATTAATCACATGAAATCCATAAAGGCACTGATTAAAATGCCATAAAAATCTATCCAATGGATAAGTTTATCTTGTAAATAAGATTCCAGATTCAGAGACGTAGTTTGCAGCATCATTTAAATGTCATTTAATTCTGGCCTTTACTAATGAATAAGAGTATTTCAGAAAAAAAAGTGACATTCCAACTTAACTTTAAGAATATCAGTTTAAATAGCAAGTCAGTTTGGCCGTTACCTGTATATACCAAGGAAATTTTATTTTAAAAATACTTCATAAGGCAGTTTATTTTTATTTATTTATTTATTTATTTATTTATTTATTTATTTATTTATTTTTGAGACAGAGCCTCAAGCTGTCACCCTGGATAGAGTGCTGTAGCATTACAGCTCACAGCAACCTCCAATTCCTGGGCTCAAGCCAGTCTCTTGCCTCCGCCTCCCAAGTAGCTGGGACCACAGGCGCCCGCCACAACGCCCGGCCATTTTTTGGTTGCAGCCGTCATTGTTGACGGGCTGGATTCGAACCCACCAGCTCAGGTGTACTGGCTGGCGCCTTAGCCCGTTGAGCCACAGGCGCCGAGCCAGGCAGTTTATTTATTATGTTTTTCTAAAATAGTCTTTTTTTTTTTTTTGAGACAGAGTCTCAGTATGTTGCCCTCGGTAGAGTGCGGGGGCATCACAGCAACCTCAAACTCTTGAGCTTAAGCGATTCTCTTCCCTCAGTCTCCCAAGTAGCTGGGACTACAGGCACCCACTACAACACCAGGCTATTTTTTGTTGCAGTTGTCCTTGTTGGTTAGCTGGCCTGGGCCGTGTTTGAACCCGCCAACTTTGGTGTATGTGACTGGCTCCATAACCACTATGCTACCGAGCCTCTAAAATATTCTTCAAGGTCAATGTGGTGTAGTTTGCAGTAAGTTGTATGCAGAAAGCATTTTTTTTTCCTTCGTTAAGCACATTAGGGAAAGCAAACAGTTAAGAAGCATATTCATAAGAGTAACTTAAAAAATAATAAGGAACAGTTAAAAGAGAAAACTAAAAAATATAGTAGTTTAAGAGGCCTAGAAAGACAAGATGCCTAATGTCAGAATCTGCAGGAGGAAAAGGGAGGGAAAGAGAGAAGGATGAATGGGCACACAGAAAGAGTAAAAGGAGGAAGGAAAAGAGACCAATAGCCTGTTAAAGTCAACTAGTAATGCCAGAATGTTTCTAAGGAGGACTGATGAAAAAGCTAGCTCTGGATTAAAAAGTAAGGACAAATATTGATGGGTTATCTTTTCATGTAAGAGGAATGAGGAACACTGCCATTGGTAAAGAAGCAGTAGTCATTCACATTAGAAGAGAATGTTTAGTTGTGTGTGTTTCTGTGTGTGTGTCTGGATAGCCACAACGTTCTACTTAGTTTTAGATATAATTACACAGTCATTGTTTTCCTGTATTGTTCTACCATAGTCACAGAGTGATCTTTTCTGAGTATTGTTTACAGTCTCTGAAAATTAATCAGTTAAGAATATTAGAGCCTAGCTGCCAGAAAAAAGTATAGATTTTTAAGAATAAATACAGATTTAAGAATGCCCTGATTTACATATAATAAATTCCCCCAATTTTAAATGTGTAATTTGATGAATTTTGGTAATGGTAGTATAATTGTGTAACCACCGACATAATCAATATAGAAAAATTCTTCCACAAAAAGGGTAATTTTATAAAAACTATACTTCAAGAAATCCAACTCTAAAAAAAGGAGACTAGCTTGCAAACTGCTGGCATGACTATTTAAAAAGAGGCAAGAATGAAGAACAGTGTTGTAGTTTCAAGACTATGGCCCTCAAGATTCATAACCAGTACCATTTGGTACAGGAAAAGAGTAAGTAACCAACTAGCTACCATGCTGTTAATACCCATAACATCTTCGCCAACTCTAAAAAAGAACAGTTTTCTTTGAGGTTAGGCTGATATTAAAATGTTACTGAGTATCACAATTTTAATCTTCCACAACCAATCACGTTATAACTACATACAGGTAAATACAAGAATATAAACATTTATTTGTTTACTTAAAAAGTTTCAATTGTATCGACATTTAAAAAATGATGTTTATGGGTAGCTCTGAGAATGAGCCATTCAACATTAGAAATTAACACTAAATGATTGACCTTAACCCACCATTTCCAAGAATGTAAGCAAAGTAAAAAGGTGTGTGTCACTGGATAATGAGAAACAAAGAGGGGACTTGAATCTAGTGTCTGCTTTCCCTTGTCTAATTACAACTTAGAATATAATGAATGTTCACACTACAAGGGGATAATCTAGTTAGTGCTCCTCACTTTGTGTATGAGGATGAATGGGCTCACGAAGTGAAGTGATTTGCCTGCCACAGGAGAGCATACATATCAGGACTGGTCTTTCCTGTCCCAGCGCAGTGTTACTTCTCCCTTTATGACAACCCTAATTCCCGTATTTTTCTTTTTTGTTAAATTGCATTTTTCCTTGTGACAAATGGAAAGAATGATTTCAAAATTTATTTTTTCTGGGTGTAAGAATTTCAAAAAAGTATTACTTAGCATAAATTACTAATTAAAAAGACAAAGATCAATTGGAAAAGCTCACTTAGATAAGATTAAATCACATTTTAAATGGCAAAGAAAAAAATGACAACTAATGATTTTTAAAATCTTGAAGTTGGAAAAAAATTTTTCTGTTCTTTACTCTGCCTTTCTTCCTTTTTTAATGATATACTTAAATAGCTGACTCAGTCTAAGTGGTGAATATTCCTTTCAGAGCAAAAAAGTTTACCTTCTGATGAAGGGAAAAGAAAAATGATTTCTGATGATCAAAGAAAAACAATCACTGGCTTGGCGCCTGTAGCTCAGTGAGTAGGGCAGCGGCCATATACACTGAAGCTGGCGGGTTTGAGCCCGGTCAGGGCCTGCTAAACAACAATGACAACTGCAACCAAAAAACAGCCAGTTATTATGGCAGGTGCCTGTAGTCCCAGCTACTCGGGAGGCTGAGGCAAGACAATCGCTTAAGCCCAAGAGTTTGAAGTTGCTGTGAGCTGTGATTTCATCACACTCTACCGATGGCGACATAGTGCGACTCTGTCTCAAAAAAATAAAAAAGAGAAACAATCACAGAAAAGAAAGGAATCTCTAACTTTGGCTTGCTCTGTGATCATTGAAACATCATATAAAACTCTTTAAATTCCATTTCTTCGGTCAAGAAAAAATCTGCATTTCTTTCTGTAAGAAAAAATACACTTAGTTGTAAAGGTAAAATAAAAAATCATATACAAAGCTGGATATGACAAAGACAATATAGAACATTCAATTTTGAGAGCACTGTAAGTCACAGGTCCTCTGAGTTCCTTTTTCAAACTTGCTTATAAATAAACCCCAACACAGAGCCAGCTCTTTCCCTAAAATATAAAAATCCAAGTACTGGTACTACTACGTTCCATACATCCTCTTCCCAAAGGGAGAGATCATGGGATTTGATCACAAATCTGTCATAATTAACACTGAAAACACGGAAAGAATAAATTAAGATTTCAGATGTAAGTAAAAACAACTTCTTAACTTGTTTTTCTAAATTCAGGGTACATGACAGAAATGTTCCAAATTGTTAGCTATAGAACATACATTTCTCTCTTCTACTTATCTACTAGAATACAAAGATATAAAATTCTCTAATTTAGAAAATCAAAATGAAATTCTAAAATAACCAGCCAGGTAAGAAAATGCAAAATGAAGATATCGATGCTTCTTAGGTTTTGTGTAACTAGCATTCATTTAAATAAGTCTATTCAGGGTTGTCTTTTCAGATTGTCAGATTAAACAAACCCTACAGCATTTGCAGCAAACCCATAATTACAGATTATTATGTCATACAAAAGCAGCAAGACATGAAAAGCTGCTGCAATTCACTGTACTGTAATAGAACATGCAGAGCAAGTTAATTTTGGCAAATGCTTTAAATATTAGCTTTGCATAAGATGTATATATGAGACTATAATTAGGATAGAATGACTCCTTTGGAGCCTCTTTTCACTCTGACCCTGCAAATGATGATTTTTTGCTAATAAGACTACTGCCATTTGACTAAAAGCCAACTTCACTACCTTGCGTTATTCCTTAGTAAATTTAATAATTACAACTACTCCTGCCAATAGTTCTCAAATCAGACTTGTTCAATCCAATACTGAGCTTATTAGAGACGCTATGTTTAGAATTCTTCGGCCAAAAAAGTACTTGAAGATGATGAAGTATGCCTTAGACAAGGGTACAATGATCAGTCATTTTCACCACATTAAAAAACTCCCACAGCACATAGTTACTACAGACCAAAAAAAATCACCTGCTATTATCTCATAGCTATTCCTAAAAGGTTTTGCATTCACTTGGTCCTTACCATCTTTAAGGCAAGCCAAAGGAAATAACATACTACATTCAGAGAATAGTATTACTATTGTTCAGCATTTGGTGTCAATATTAAGCTCATCTATTTACATCTTTTCCTTTCCCTCTTTTACAGTGACTGATTCTGATACAATAAATTTTATATGAAATACAAAATTAAAACTTTCTTTTATATAAGTAAATGCTATGTATTACTCTATTCAAGAAATACTATATTATCTTGAATAGAAACTTTTACCATATTATACCTCAAACATGCAAAGAGCAACTAATATTTTCATGCAACTGTGTTAAGTAAAATAAGCATTCTATTTTACTATGCCAAATCTAAAGAGATAATTTTAAGTTGCCTGTATAAATTATCTAAATTTTTTTGACGTATTATACTGCTTATCCTCTTGTATATCTAAGCAGCAATTTGAATCTTATATTCCTATTTCACCTATTTATTGGTGTTCTAAATAAACCCTTTGTACCTTATGATCAAACTAAAACTTCAGCCCTACTTCCTTGACCTCTCTGTCCTATCTTCACTTTCATTGTATGCCATCAATCCATTATCGTGGTCAACTCCTTGATATTTCATTCATTTGTAACTAGTCTTCCTGTAAAAAAATAAAACTTAAGGTTAATAGTCTACTCATTGAGTACCTCCTAATGTATAGTGATTTCCCAATTATAATTTGTAGAGTCCTTGGGAAGGATCCTCGGACAAGACAGAAGTCTGTAGGATCCCAGGCCTCTACACTGCTGAAACTCTACCTTTAAGTTTTACAAACTGGACTTCCTTACAAAATTTCCTGGGAGAGGTTTTGCATCCTAAAAAATTGTTCTAAAAACCACTGTCCTAATACATTGATGCTTTCAGGGATTCTCAATGGTGGCTACATTTTAGTCACAAGCAGAGCTTTTATAAACACCAGTAATCCCAAATTAATATATAAAAATCTCTATAGACAGGATATAGCATCAGTATTCCAATGTCCAGCCAAAGCTGAGAATTGGTTTAACTTATTATCAAAAATATCTACTTTCTGACTCTCGGATTACTCTATTTTCTCCCAATTTATTGCTACTTCCTGACCTTACCAAGGTAAGTTCAATTATTACCAAGGCTAGCTAAACTAATATTCTGAAATCTATAGTTCCCTTGTATTTCTGCCATACCCATCTTTTTTTTTTTTTTTTTTCTTTGAGACAGAGCCTCAAGCTGTCACCCTGGATAGAGTGCTGTGGCATCAAAGCTCACAGCAACCTCCAATTCCTGGGCTCAAGCGAGTCTCTTGCCTCCGCCTCCCAAGTAGCTGGGACTACAGGCACCCGTCACTACACCCGCCATTTTTTGGCTGTAGCCATTATTGTTGTTTGGCGGGCCCGGGCTGTATTCGAACCCACCAGCTCAGGTGTACGTGGCTGGCGCCTTAGCCTGTTGAGCCACAGGCGCCGAGCCATGCCATACCCATCTTAGTGTTGGCTGGTGCAACCAAACCTTTGTGGTTTCTGTTTTGAACTGAGCCCTCAAGAACTTCTGCCAAAGTTCTTAATTACTTAATTACTTGAATATTACTCTTCTTATGGTCAAAAAGAAGGGCTAATCCTAGTACGTCTGTTTTCCAGCTCATTTTCTCAGGGACTTCACTCTATTAATGATACCCCTCTTACTTACTTCCCCCTCAGCTTATAAATAAGTTCAACTCTCCATCCTCAAAGCTCCTTAGGAATCCTCCTTTAGCTTACCTGTTATACTGCTTTCTTTCTTTATTTCCTTTTTTTTTCTTTTTTAAACATAGTCAAGGGGTTGGGCATGGTAGCTCATACCTATAATCCTAGCACTCTGGGAGGCTAAAGCAGGATTGCTTGAGCTCAGGAATTTGAGACCAGCCTGAAAAAGAGTGAGATCCTGTCTCTACTAAAAGTAGAAAAATTATCCAGGCACGGTGGCACACACCTGTAGTCCCAGTTACTTGGGAGGTTGAGGCAAGAGGATCTCTAAGACCAAGAGTTTGAGGTTGCTGCGAGCTATGATAATGCCACAGAACTCTACCCAGGGTGACAGAGTGAGACTTTGTCTTAATGAAAACATAGTCAAGCTTCTTTAAAGAGCACCATCCATTGGACAGCTCTACTCCCTATTTTCTGCTTATTCCTCAACCCACAGCAATCTGCTTCTGCCTTCTACTTCTCTGCTGAAACTAACGCAGATATCTTTGTCAGTCCCTTTGTACTTGACCTCTTTTTCAAGCCTGGAAGCTTTTTCCTATCTTGGTTTCTAAGAAATTACACACTCTCTCTTGCTTTTCCTTCCTTTTCAACTTTTTTTCTCAGAACCCATACATGTAAATACATATTCCTAACAAAGACCTCTTTATAAAAGATCTAGATCTGTATAGACAACTAATTACACACTAGATGTCTTCACACAAGTGTCCAAAAGGTCCCTCAATATAAACTATTTCCAAGTGCCCTACTCATTTTCTTTTCAAAATCTGTACTTTCTCTAATTTTCTCACTCTTAGTTTGGAGAAAATCTAACCCATCCCCAAGTCAGAATCTAACCATTGAGAAACCTACTTTAGATTCTCACCTATTACAAAAGCTTTTTGACTTTACTTCCTAAATATTTCTCAACTCTCTTCTTCCTTTCCATTCCTACTACCATTCTGCAGTAACTAACTAAAAAACTTAGTTTAGGCCTTCAGCAACTCTTGCTTGACCTACTGCTACAGCCTCAGGATTGGTCTCCCTGCTTTTGTGTTAATTAATCAAATCAATCTAATACACAAAGAATCAGTAAGCTTTTTCTATTAAGGGCCAGATAGTAAGTATTTTTGGTTATGTGGGCCACATGATCTTTTACTGCTACTTAAGACTGTATTGTTACACCAAAGCAGCCATAATGATACAATATGGCTATATCCCAATAAAACTACTATTAAAAACAGCTGGCAAGCATTGGTCATAATTTGCCAACTCCTATAAAATGCTATTGTCAAAAGTGCTTTTAATACTAATTTTATCGGGCAGCGCCTGTGGCTCAAAGGAGTAGAGTGCTGGTCCCATATGCCAGAAGTAGCAGGTTCAAACCCAGCCCCGGCCAAAAACTGCAAAAAAAAAAAAAAAAAAGAAATAATACTAATTTTATCATATATCTACCCTTCAGTAGTTGCTGGGTTCCTCTGGGATACCTCTGTATCTTGTATATACTTCTACAATGTTATTTGTTTGTATCTTTTTCTTGTATCAGGAGAGCAACTCTCTGAATGCAAAAACCATGTGGCTTTAAAAAAAGTTACTGTAGGCTCGGTGCCTGTGGCTCAACGGGCTAAGGCGCCAGCCACGTACACCTGAGCTGGCAGGTTCGAATCCAGCCCGGGCCCACCAAACAACAATGATGGCTGCAACCAAAAAAGGGCCGGGCATTGTGGCGGGCGCCTGTAGTCCCAGCTACTTGGGAGGCAGAGGCAGGAGACTCGCTTGAGCCCAGGAATTGGAGGTTGCTGTGAGCTGTGATGCCTCGGCACTCTATCCAGGGTGACAGCTTGAGGCTCTGTCTCAAAAAAATAAATAAATAAATAAATACATAAAAAAAAACAGTTACTGTGAAATGCCATGAAGGCTATGCTGTACAGTTTGATGAAAATATTTCAGATTGTATATGAAGCCAGCATATTGTACCCCACGATTACACTAATGTACGCAGCTATGATTTAATAAAACAAAAAAAGTTACTGTGTTGGCTCGGCGCCTGTGGCTTAACGGGCTAAGGTGCCAGCCACGTACACCTGAGCTGGCGGGTTCGAACCCAGCCCAGGGCCCGCCAAACAACAATGACAGCTGCAACCAAAAAATGGTCGGGCGTTGTGGCGGGCGCCTGTAGTCCGAGCTACTTGGGAGGTGGAGGCAAGAGACTCGCTTGAGCCCAGGAATTGGAGGTTGCTGTGAGCTGTGATGCCACGGCACTCTATCCAGGGTCACAGCTTGAGGCTCTGTCTCAAAAAAAAAAAAAAAAAAGTTACTGTGTTTACTATTACTAAGGTAATAGCAAACTCTGCAAAGGTCTTTTAATGTATTATTTGACTTAACTCAAAATAATCCTATGAGAGAACTAGTATCATTATTTGCCTTTTACAAATAGTTGTTCAACAATTAAGAGTTAAAATTCAATACCAGGTTTGTCAGATTTCAAAGCTAAATTTCTTATTCTATATAAATCCTATGATGTATAAAATAAAATTATGAAATCTTAGTAATTGTGTACATGAAGTTATTTCTCAAACTAAAAATGAACTTGTGCTACAATATACATGGTTAGATAAACAAAGCAGGACATACCCCTTTTCTCCATTATTTCCATTCATGCCCTCAAATCATACCTTGAGAGAACCCAAACAATAACACTGTATGGAAGAGAATTCATTTTACCTTCTGTTACTGGTTGGAGTTTAGAAGATCGTTCTGAATCAGGAGAGTGTAGAGGTTCAGGCTCTTTTAGACTTTCTAAATGCATAAATGGATCATAATCTACAGAGGCCAAATCAGAAAGGCTTATTGGAAAATACCTTGGGTTGCTAAAACACTGAGCTCCATAAACACACCCATGTAAAACCTGAAAATATAGGGGAAAAGAAAATGCCAAGTTTTACTTTTAAATAAAAATAAGCCAACAAAGCTAAAGATCTCAAAGAACTCAAATTAGATCTCCCATTTGACCCTGCAATCTCACTACTAGGCATCTACCCAGAAGAAAAAAAAAATCATTTTATCATAAGGACATTTGCACTAGACTGTTTATCGCAGCTCAATTTACAATCACCAAAATGTAAAAACAACCTAAATACCCATCTATCCAGGAATGGATGAAGAAGCTGTGGAATGTGTATACCATGGAATACTATTTGGCCATTAAAAAAGATGGAGATTTGGCTCAGTGCCTGCAGCTCAACAGCTAGGGCACTGGCCACATACACCAGGGCTGGCAGGTTTGAACCTGGCCCGGGCCTGCCAAACAACAATAACTACAACAACAAAAAAATAGCTAGGTGTTGTGGCAGGTGCCTATAGTCCCAGCTACTTAGAAGGCTAAGGCAAGAGAATCACTTAAGCCCAAGAGTTTGAGGTTGCTGTAAGCTGTGACACCATAGCACTCTACCAAGGGTGACATGGTGAGACTCTCTCTCACAAAAAAAAAAAAAAAAAAAAAAAGATGGGGACTTTATATCTTTTGTATTAATCTGGATAGAGTTGGAACGAAATTTTCTTCGTAAAGTATTGCAAGAATGGAGAAGAATCCACTGTACTCAGTTCTAATATGAAGCCAATAGACAGTCTAATACATGCCCACATAAGAGGAAAACTCGTCAATTCAAGGTGAGGGATAGGGGAATTACGGAGGCAGGAAGAGGGGTATGCTACCACCTAAGAGGGAGATGGATAGGGGAATGGGTATGTTCCAACTTAAAGGGCACAATGTTAGGGTGTATGGCACACATCTTGAGGGCGGGACACAATTATAAGAGGGCTTTCTTAACAAATGCAAACAATACAACCTAATTCATTGTACCCTCAATTAACTTGAAACAGCAACAACAAAAAGTCAACTGGTAACAGAAGGGCAAAATTTTTTTTTTTTTTTGAGACAGAGCCTCAAGCTGTCACCCTGGATAGAGTGTCGTGGCACTACAACTCACAGCAACCTCCAATTCCTGGGCTCAAGCGAGTCTCTTGCCTCTGCCTCCCAAGTAGCTGGGACCACAGGCAT